>BQKN01001053.1:229326-278765 GCA_022839385.1 Asparagus kiusianus
ATATATATATATATATATATATATATATAACTTTCTATAGCTATATGCACTGCCATGTATATTTTATAAATTAGTTGTTAATTTGACACATTAAATTACTTTTCTTTTGTAGAAATTTTTTCTTTAACTTTTGAATTGTGTAATCACTATATCATCATTCTAGTGTAAAAAAGACCTCACTTTAAATGACTTCAATCCAATGTTTGAGTTGAACTAAAGTATATATTATTGTTACTATGTGTATATATTTTTTAAGAAAATCACATCAACACTTTTTAAACAGAAGAGAATATTCCAACCTCTGATATTATAAAAACTAAATATAGCCAATTGAGTGATTAGCAAAAATGGACTTACATCAGAAAAGCGTGAATAATAAGATAAAGAGAAAAGATAATGTCATCGCCAATAGTATTACCAATAACAAACTATAATGTAAAGATGACTATAGGTATCGAGGTTTCCATATATATACTTTATAATTTATTAAAAATGGTCGTATAATCTTATATAATAAAATTGATTTAATACTGAATAGTACTACTGTAAATGAGCAATTACAAAGATGTTAGGAACTGATATGTATGTATTTAAGATTTCATGACGAATATCTTAATAACCTAATTATATAAGCATGCCCACTTTGTAACCTATTCTGTTCACTTTTCTCATCGCTCATTCTCCACCAATTTTACTGTCAAGTTCGGAGAGAAATAGAATTTATGTCGATGAGGTTTTCTCTCCCTCTATCCCTCGATCTTATTTTTTTTAAATTAGTTTCTTAATTATTTTTTAATAATTTATTGGATCCATTTCATGCTTCATTCTGTGAAGTGCCTTGTCAAATTCAATTTAAATATACTTTTATTTCAATTAATATTTTCCCTATTTATGGTAATTAGCAGAATGTTTATTTCTTTTCCCTCATTTCATATTTTGAATTAATAATTTATTTTAGGATAATTTTTAAAAAGATCACTTTTAAAAAATATTAGCAAAATCGACTGTTTTACATAATAATTAACAAAAATGATCTATTTTTTCTCACATCATCAACACAGGTAAAAAAATGTCAGTTTTGCAAAAAAATCATCTTTAAAATACACAGCACTAATAGTCCCATGTATTAGCAAACATTAATTACAAAAGTAATTAAAGTCAGAAAATACACGAGACTACCACTCTTGCGTTTTTTGCAATCAGAACTAGAAAATACACGAGACTATTGTATATGTTCTGCATACAATACAATTTCCCCAGACAAGTGAGTTATAATAGTATTTTTCATTTACATCGTTTGGGACAAGATTTGATAGGGACCTTGCATCAAAGAAAAAAAAATTATATTTAGAGCACATGAAAAAATATATCATAATTTCCCTTCTCTACGCAAAAAAAATAATTATTCATATTTTTAGTTTTACTTCTATAGTATGAAGAATGAGCTATAAATTTGAATGAGAATATTAGATAATGTAAATATGAGTGAAAACACAACTAAAAATCAACGTGAATATGAGTCAAATCACAACTAAAAGTTTAATAAAGATATTGTAAGTAAATTCATATGCAAAATTCCTTTGCAAATTGAATGATCAATCATCTTTTAAAGACTTCAAGATACTAATAAACAGAGATATTGTACTAGATCAATGTGTTTATAACCCACAAATAGTAGAGCACGTGAGACACTCTGGGTTAAAGGAAACAATGACAATATTTCATTTGAAAGAGAGATTATTGAGTTGATCAATCCTGCAAAAAACTTTATTTTTTTTATTTTTATTCTATTTTTATCAATTTAAATAATCATGATATTTAATCACCTACATCTCAACCATCGTAATAATACTATAAGAGATAAGGAATTTATGTGAAACTGAAAAAATTACAAGAGTTCGCATTGCCCATCTTCAATTCTGCCGCTTTAAAGGCCCCCACCACCACCAAAAAAAAAAAAAAAACTCCGATAACAGCTTGCCATGGCATTAGAAGTAAAAGTAAGTCTTCTTCCTCTACAAATTAAACGCCAATGAAGTTTACATTCCATGTCACTGTAGTCAAAACACATGCAAATCCGTAGTACTCAATAAATAGGCTGAAGGTCGTATTCTATTTTCATACACATCAGTCTCCTTGAAGAGACTTTTTAACTCTCGTCTCCTTGAAGAGAGAAAATTCGTTCTTTTGACAAATAGATCCTGGAGGATAAAAGAGTCAAAAGGTCCCTTGCAAATATAAAACTAGAGCGATGGTAAATTGAATATACTAATATTACAGAGGATCTACGTGCAGTTAACCCCAAAAATAAACAAGTAAAGCTAAATAAAATTTTTTAAAAAAAAGAAAAAAAAAACATATGGTATCGATCTTTGCGACTCTAGTTTCATTATGCCGCGTTGATGCACTCATGCGTCGATACACTCTCGTGAAATATTTAGGGGGGATTGTACAGAAATATTTTCAGTGCAATTACTTGCCCAAATTTCATTCCTAGAGACAGCAATGATGCCTTCTGCCGATACGTTCGTGCAATCTGAGTTGCAAATACACGCAATCTGTAAAACGTCTGCCAATTCTTTGATTTGGCCAGGAAAACATCCAATTCGAATAAAGCATGTTAATCCATTCTGGAGTCCTTTGTCATGAAAGCCGTGTGAACTAAAAAGATTCACATGGCCATTCTCGAAAATTAATAATAGTAAAAGAGTGGTACAAAAAGTGTAGTATACCTGTACAATTTTCAGCAGAAGATAGAAACCTTGTATTCATCACGCTTACTCGAACTGTACTTGCATAAAACTGCAAGCTTGGCTCATGGGATCTTAGACCTGTCTGCTATCAACCAGCATGTACAACAAAGAGAAATGCTTCAAGATCTCTATTGAGTATCAATTTGCATACACGTATAGTTTTCACAAAGTGTGCACATGCACATATCTTGATCAAAACATTTTCCACAATACACACTTTTTATGATCAAACCTTACTAAATCATTCCCTTGAATCTCATCTTTTGCCAATACAAGCAGCAAAAGGGCACCACTCAAATATATGCTCAAAAGAGTTCAAGAGTCACCCCCAGTCCAATCCAAAGTAATGCATGTTGCCAATGATAGACCAAATTTATGCTGAAAACGAGAATCGTAAAAATAAGGATAGAAATACTAAACCATATCGCCTACAAAGCTACAAGTCTCACAGCGAACTATCAGAAATAGCAGAGACCTATATAACATATGAGCAAGCCTGTCATTGAGTAAACCACATATGTACTATTAACATTTGCATTGAGAAAGAGATGACTGGTATAATATATTTCAAATTCTCCTCTCAGTCGCTCCAATTCCTTCAGCTACAAAAATAAAGAGAGAAATTAGGGAAAAATCGCTGAATGTTGATCACGTTTGAGGCCGTGAACCCAAGGTAATATGTTACCTCTCAATATGTTAGTTACAATATAATTCCATCAAAAATAAAGAAAATCTTGGTCCGAAGACTTCAACTCTGAAACAGTCTGCTTAGTTAGCAAACCTCCCTCCACAGGGTATATATTTTGTGTATAAAAACCGAGGAACAACACCCATTAGAAAGCAGCACCAACTCCGAACACCAGAAAGCTAACATACTAGATACCTTGTTCACTAAATGGATGTAGAGGTATAATTCAAAAGCCTGAACAGCCTGAATCCAGTTTTGCAGAAATCTACCACAAGAAATGACCAATAATATGCACATTCATCAATTTGCTGGTGTCCAGTTTCTCAACACTCTAGTAGATCATCCCATGAAAAAATGTCTGAATTACATGCATATCCAGATTTTAAATCAGAGTGGTTACCTTAATAATTATCGCCCTTTCTACACAATTTCAAGGAATGTATCGAAATCACATTATTCTTGCAACAACATTCCATATATTTCCACTACAAAACTGTTTTTCGACTACATTCATGTAAGATACTTCTCCTTGGAAAGGCAAGATCAAACAATCATCTTGTGTTTGTCCATGTCTTCCATTGTCTTAGACAAAATCTTTCTTGATAAGTTACTTTGGATTGTACTCCGCCTCAAAGTAGTTCTAACCCGTGTTATCAATGAGTCATGTGCAATGCAGTGAGCAAAGTGTCTTTATGTGAGCATGTGCAAGGCGTAATGCGATGCACACACCCAAGTAAAGCGAGACGCATACCACACATAATTTTTCATGATGGATAATCAAGCATGAAAAAATATTTATGAATTTTCACATAAAAATGTGTCATGATAAATAACATCTACTACCAAATCACAAAATAAGGTCTTAATTCATAATGCTAACACATCCAACATAGTAGTAAAGGCTCATAATTTTCCAAATCAAATCAAGACTAACATTGAAGCGAAATCTAATGGAAAAGAGAGCAAATTAGGTTCCTCAATCGGGGTAGTAAAATGGCCTAATGGATTTATTCTTCTTTTTGAGATATGGATTATTGGGAACAAAATCTAATTGAAATGCTAAAGAACAAAAATATATGAGGCTATGTCTTGCATGCGCCTAGTGAGAAGTGCACTTGCGCAGGCGCTTGCGAGTCGCAAAAAGGCGGTGTCGAGTCAGATGCAGGGCACTTTGCACCGCTTCACATTGCAAGGTGCATGATGCGCAAATGTCACTCCAACATGCTCATTTACTTATATTGTTTGCCTAAGTAATGCATTTTTGTTTCACCAAGTGCTACTAACAAAGTTAAACACACTACACACACCCTAGTCTTCATGTTCCAAGTTCCCACTTTGTAATTAGACTCATATCTTGCCTCAATTGAGTTCCCATCGATGGCTGATGTTAGGATGATAACGGGCCATAAAAATTAAGTTAATGCTTCTCTGGGACTTGCTCCCTTCATAATCATGCCTCACAGGATGTGATGCCACTTATGCTCCAATATCCCAATAGATGCATGGACAAACAAGATGCAGTCAGAAGGTTAAAAAAGTTAGAAACTAAGAGGGAGTTCTCCAAATAACACCTTAACCAACTTTTCAAGCACCAAGTGTGATGAAAATTTTTCTGTAAATGGTCCATTGAAAATTCAGCTTGAAGAAAATCCTAGCAGGTAGCTTACTGGATGTTCTAGAGTCATAACTCAGAGCAGGAGACAGGCGCACCCCTTAGGAAGGGAAGAAGCACATAAATAAGCCTCTAAACCCACTGTTTAGGCATCATCCTGTAAACTTGTGCCTGTATGTAACATAACTTCAAGAAAAATAAGCCCTACATCTGAGCCCTTTAAGTATATCTGAAACAAGTGGCGCCTAAGAACTCCAAGTGACATGGAAATAATTAAGCCCTGGATCCTAATTTTCTAAGTCTTACAGTAAGACCCAAATACAACTTCTGAATCTCACACCTAACACTCAAATAAAAAACTCAAAGCATATGCTCTAGAAAGTTTACCATTGAAAGAGAATATAAAGGGAAATAAAGTTGGCCTCAAGTCAACATCAATTAGTTTGATAGGCCAAATTGATTGCATATGAATTAATAACTTAATTTCCACATTACCAATGCAGTCAAGTAATTCAACATATGAATGAGCAAAACCAAAAAAAAAGGCATATACAGATAAATAGCTAAATCTGAGGGACAACAGTCGTATTTTCCGGATTTGTATGTAAACAGAAAATTGACAAAGAACGTCCATAAGCTATTCTTCCATCGCGCCAATAAAGCAATTTACATGGAAAACCCACATGGCTGTGAAGTATATATTTCTATTCACAAGGGTCTAAATTCTGAATCAGGACTCTTGATAATATTCTGAGGGACAACAGTTGTATTTTCCGGATTTGTATGTAAACAAGTGTATCTATTCAAATATTCACTGACAAAACTGCCCGCAAACTGGTATAACATGTCGAGATTTGACTTAACATGGTTTTGTCATAAGATCTTCCAAATATATTGGTATTAAATTAAAAAAAATAATGTTTGCTCTATTTGCAATCTTGATTATGTCATAGAGATGTCAATGTAGTGCCTTAAATCGTATTAAAATGATCAATATGTCAAAGACACGTTACTACAGGTAGATAGCCTCCTTGAACGACACTCAATTATGTATAAATTAAAAGGCACAATTCCATCAACTATGTATAAATTAAGCGTACTACAACTAGGTACTTCAGCAATACACCGTTCTTCAGGAAAACCCCTCTTCTATTAATTTCCAATGAAAAACCCTCAAAGCTATGACAGTTATTGAAAATGATTAGTTCCTAAACAGATTTAGATTTAGAGTAGATGTTAATACTACTCTCAGTGTGTTCATCTTCAGTCTTCGATCTTCTCCATCTTCTTCCCCATTAATTATTCATAACAACACTAGAAACTCGATTCGTATACAACTATGTATGATGAGGTGGGTTTTTTGTTAGTTAAACCTACTAGATGATGGGTTCCCTGGGGAAAAAAAACTTATGGGTGAAACTAATTTCTCGTAATTTCCCTAAATGAAAATAAAAAAAACCATGTTAACCAAACACAGCAAAAGGGGGAAATAATAATAATCTACGGCAAAAGAAGATAACATTCACATCAAGACCACACATAATTCTACATAAGTCAAGTCAAACCACACAGGCATACACCAAGGTCAAGATATATAGTAATAATTTCATTGAAGCGGCATAAAATTCATGATGATAGTGATGACGATGATCACGACGAGATGGAAAATTACTTCTTGATGCTGCCTCGGACCCCGGGCTTAGGCTTAGCGGGATCAGGGGCGCAAGAAGCGTGGAGGTTATTGATCTTGGACTCATCGAAGGGGATCTTTGGATGGCGAGCCTCGTGATGGATCTGCATCGATTTCACATCGGGAGCCGTGACCTTGCACAGAGGGCACTCCAGCTTCGCGTGGCCGCCCTTGACTTGGCCGGTTCGATCGGCAACTCCGGCCTTCCCGCCGCCGCGGTTCGTCGTCGCCGCGTCGATCTTGGCGGCGATCTCCTTCGCCGTGTGCTTCTTTGGCTTCGCCTTTCCTGTCATTCTTTGGGATTGCTTTTTTTTTTTTCCTTTTCCAAGACCCTAACCCTAACCCTAAATCTAATCTTTCTTTTTTTCTGCCCCTCTTTCTTATTTATTTATTTATTATTATCGATATGATCAATCGCAATATTGATCTCTGTCAATCATCGTCATCCGCGCGCTGATTTCAGATCACGTGGGATGCACGTGGATGTTACACATGCATAGCTAGTAATTTTCTCCTTAATTAATATTAATCACACATAATTATATTTTTCCCTTAATAATTTAGGAGATGAGAATATTTCATGATATCATCTAACTATCTATATCTTTATTTTTAAAATTTAAATATATAAAAAAGATAAAGAGTTCTATTTTTTTGTTAGGTATCAAATTTAAATCTTTACATTGTTGAAATTATAAATCTTAATATGCTTTCTCTTGTAATTTTTTTTGGGAAAAATGCTTCCGGCCCCCAAAAGCTAAGGAAACGTGCTTCCCACCCCCAAGACTTTGTCAACGGGTGTTTTACCCTTAAAAATAAAGATTCTGTTCTCTGAGCCCCCAAAACACAAAACCCAAGATATTAAAACATGTGAAGACCAAAATACACTTCTCTCTCTTTTTTTATTAAAATATGATGAGGATTATTTTATTATTTTTGTTTTCTCTCTCTCTTTATCATGATGTACTGAGATGATAGTTGAAATGATTGATGAAGATTATTTTTATTTTTTATTATTTTGGTTGTTTGTATTGGGAGATTGTTAAAGTTACGGGTTAATTGTTAATGTTACGAGTTAATTGTTAATGTTACAGGTCAATTGTTAAGGTAATGAATCCTCCATCTCTTTCTTTTTTTATTAAAATATGATGGTGATTATTTTATTATTTTTGTTTTATCTCTCTCTTTACCATGATGTACTAAGATGATAGTTGAAATGATTGATGAGGATTATTTTATTATTTTTGTTTTTTATTATTTTGGTTGTTTGTATTGGAAGATTGTTAAAGTTACGGGTTAATTATTAAGGTTACGAATTAATTATTAATGTTACGGGTTAATTGTTAAGGTTATGAATTCTCTCTCTCTCTCTCTCTCTCTCTCTCTCTCTCTCTCTCTCTGTCTATATATATATATCATGATGTTTCTTTGATGATATTAAAATGATTAAAGAGGATTATTATTTTCGTTTTTTATTTTTGTATTTTTAGAATATTCGTTGTTAAGGATAATGGTTGGTTGTAAAGGTTATGCATTGATTGTTAACGTTACGGGTTGGTTGTTAAGGTTAAGGGTTTGTTGTTAAGGTTATGGATTTGTTGTGTAGGTTACGGATTTGTTATTAAGTTACGGGTTTAATTGTTAAGGTTACGTGTTTAATTGTTAAGGTTACGGGTTTAATTGTTAAGGTTACGTATTTAATTGTTAAGGTTACGGGTTTAATTGTTACGGTTACGGTTTATTAATTGTTAAGGTTACGGTTTAATTGTTAAGGTTACGGGTTTAATTGTTAATGTTATGGGTTTAATTGTTAAGGTTACATGTTTAATTATTAAGATTACGGGTCAATTGTTAAGGTTATGGATCCCTTCTCTCTCTCTCTCGTAACCTTAACAATTAAACCCGTAACCTTAACAATTAAATCGTAACATTAACAATTAAACCGGTAATCTTAACAATTAAACCCATAACCTTAACAATTAAACCGTAACCTTAATAATTAAACCCGTAACCATAATAATTAAACCCGTAACCTTAACAATTAAACCCGTAACCTTAACAATTAAACCGTAACCTTAACAATTAATAAACCGTAATCGTAATAATTAAACCCGTAACCTTAACAATTAAACCCGTAACCTTAACAATTAAACCCATAACATTAACAATTAAACCCGTAACCTTAACAACAAATCCGTAACCTACACAACAAACCCATAACCTTAACAACAAACCCTTAACCTTAACAACCAACCCGTAACCTTAACAATTAATGCATAACCTTTACAACCAACCATTATCCTTAACAACGAATATTCTAAAAATACAAAAATAATAAAAAACGAAAATAATAAAATAGTAATCCTCTTTAATCATTCAATATCATCAAAGAAACATCATGAGAGAGAGAGAGAGAGAGAGAGAGAGAGAGGATTCATAACCTTAACAATTGACCCTTAACATTAACAATTAATTCGTAACCTTAACAATTAACCCGTAACTTTAACAATCTCCCAATACAAATAACCAAAATAATAAAAAACAAAAATAATAAAATAATCATCATCAATCATTTCAACTATCATCTTAGTACATCATGATAAAGAGAGAGAGAAAACAAAAATAATAAAATAATCCTCATCATATTTTAATAAAAAAAGAAAGAAAGAGAGAGAGAGAGAGAGAGAGAGAGAGAGGATTCATAACCTTAACAATTAACCCGTAACATTAACAATTAACTCGTAACCTTAACAATTAACCCGTAACTTTAACAATCTCCCAATACAAACAACCAAAATAATAAAAAATAAAAATAATAAAATAATCCTCATCAATCATTTTAACTATCATCTTAGTACATCATGATAAAGAGAGAGAGAAAATAAAAATAATAAAATAATCCTCATCATATTTTAATTAAAAAAAAGAGAGAGAAGGGTATTATGGTCTTCACATATTTTAATGTCTTAGGTTTTATATTTTGGGGGCTCAGAGAATAGAATCTTTATTTTTAGGGGTAAAACACTCGTTGATAAAGTCTTGGGGGTGGGAAGCACGTTTCCTTAGCTTTTGGGGGCTGGAAGCATTTTTCCCAATTTTTTTTTAAGTTATAAGATTTTTTATTTTGTAATTTTCTGAGAATTGGTTGAACGTGGAGATTAAAAAATTATCTATATCTTACTAAACATATTTCGATTAATTAGAACATGATTACAATGATATCATATTAAAGATATATCTATTAATTCGGATAATTTGACATGCATGAAATTCTTTTGGATTTTTGTGCAAATTTTATTAAATCTATAATTTTTCTATAGATTTTTGTAAAATCTAGAATGTTTCTACAAAAATTTTAATATTTCGAAGTCTTTGGGTTTTGATAAAAACTATACAATTTTTTAAAAATCTTTTGGGTATTATACTAATTTTGTAAGTTGATATTTCTTGCAAAATCTTCAAATTATGTTTTTTCTGGTATGTCTACGAGTTGTGTAAATTCTATAGATCTTGGATATTTTTTACCTTAGTCACTCACATATAATTAATATTTATCTCCTTAAATTTAAAGATAGTTTAGGAGGTGAGAATATTTCTCAATACCATCTAATCTCTATTTTTATTTGGGAAAATTGTGTCTAGGCCCCAAAATATAAAAGAGGATGTGACTAGGCCCCCCTTATTTTTTTGGGTGACCAAGCCCCTAATACAACATCCACTTGTGTTTCATCCTCTATTTAGCTTTCTAACACAACATAGTGATAAACATGTGTTCAAAACCCAAAACTGCCCTTAACCCATTTCGTTTCTTCTTCTTCTTCTTCACTTCTTTAGCCTCTTAGTTTTGGGGCTTTTCCTTTGTTTCTTACTTTCTTCTTCTTCACTTCTTTAGCCTCCCTCCGCCACCCTCCGTCGCCTCCCTCACATCTTCGGCAAGGTCCTCGAGCTCTCGTTCCCCTCCAACGCCGATGTGGAGGTTGACGAGGGCCCCCACCGCGTTCAAATTCATCACCGCCGCCATCGATGATCTCGGCGAAGGTGTTGAGGCCCACGCGATTGAAATCTACCTAGGGGTTTTGAAGGTGGTGGTTAGGGATGAGATCCAGGACCGCTATGGGGAGGAGGAGGGGGAGATGGAGATGGACAGGTGGCGCTTTTGGCTGCCGAGTGGGGTTTCACTGAGATTGGTGACGGCGAAGCGTGTTGGCGGGGAGTTGGTTGTGATTGTGCCGAAGGGGGCCGAGGATGAGGATGAGGATGAAGAGGGAAGAGAGGAGTTTGGTATTTGTCAGCTGGTTCTTGTACAATGATGGTTCGTTTCTGTTGATTATTATTGTACGTTTGATGCTCTGGGTTGATGAATCAATGATCAATGTTTGCGAATTCAAAATCATGGTTTAATCTTTTCTTTCAAAAATTCAAATAAGTTGCAATTTGTTCCGCTATATTTATTATTTATTTTGACACCTAAAGGTTTGCTATGTTATGGGAAGGAAGAAGGAGGTGAAAAGGTTTGATGTGTAGTTGCTTAATCCTGTGGTAGTTCACTGGAGTTTCACGAACTATTTATTTTGATATTGCACCAATTTGATGGTTCATAGTTGTGGTTGTAGATTGGTTGCTTATTATGTGTGAAAGCTGATATTTATGATTGAAGAAACCAGTGAATGATTATCAAGGGTCTAACCATATGCTTGTTGCGGGTATGGTTCAGCTTATTTAAAGTTGTGTTTGCCATTTTTATGTGCTGATAGCTTGCTTGTGTGTTTGTGTTTAGTTTCTAGTATATTCGGCCCGCAATTTATGTGAATGGTTAAAGTACTACTATGATATTGATATGAACTGGACTTTGCTATTATGGTATTCATATATAGGCTTCTGGAACTTCAATTGTATTATTATCATCAGTGTCTATAGTTTTCATGAACTTGTGTCTTGTTTTGCCAGCCTGTTATACTCAGCTGATCCTTGCACTCAAAACCTTTGATGTTTGAATGATATACACATGTACGAAGTACGTTTGCACATCTATAGGGAGTGAGGGAATTTATGTACGCAATATTTGTACACGCACATGCATGCATGCCCGTGCATAGAGAGACATACATGCATGTGTATATATAGTTTCTATTGTTGTCTCATTTCCTAGTTCCCTTTGATGGCTAACTGATTTCTTCTTTCCTACTGCACACGCATGAATCATCTGTAGCCACCATATATTTTATCGAAATTCTTTGGCTCAACATCGTTTCGTGCTTGTGGATGACGGTTTATTAATAACTTGTATGCCTTGTTGGTTTGTAGTTTCTCTAATAATTTTTAAATGTTACTGCAATAAAGATGTGAGCTTGTGATGTCAACCTCTATGAGAGAAGAACTCACTGATTTGAGGATAAGCTTGAATTTGAAGGATAAATTGATTGAAAACTACTATGACATTGAGATGTCATGAGGTAATTTCTAAACTCAAACAAGAGTTGAAGTTGAATAAACAAAGGAAATGAAGCTTGTTATTGCTTGGATGAGGCTGTGAAAATGAGAAGAGAAGAAATGAATTTGATGGGTGAGTTTGCAGAAGAAAAGAGGAAGAAGATGTTAATTTTTATAATAGGATTGTTTGTACTCTTTATTCTTGTATAATTTCTCCAGAATTTCTTGTAACGTATCATGTTTTATTGTTCAGTTGATTATACTATGTCTATATGTTCTTATGGTTTGGTTGTACTTAGATAAAAAATTAATAAAATGTATTGTGTCTATTTAGTGATTAATTTTGGTGTAATTTATTATGATTGTATGTGAAATATATTATGGCTGTCATGTGAATATGTACAAGTTCATTCAAATAGAACAATTTGGATGGAAAGAATATGTTTTGCACAGATCTAATTTCTAGATTAGAGACTCACTAAGGTTACAATTTTCCTTATAAGCAAGTATGTTTGAGGGAACTGCTTATGAAATCTCAAATACAAAGAAAAAATATTACAAGTGATTTTCTATTATGATCCAAAACATTCTTAAAATCACAATGCTGGAGGATCAACAATTTGGTGTGTACTCAATCATGTGTGAGAAATTGATTCATGGCATAAGAAGTATGAAGCTTGTTAACTTTTAGGTGTATATGTTAACAATATGAAATGAGCATGTTAACTCTCTATATGTTGGCTGAAAATGTTGGCTTTAACCTGAACATGTTAGCTTTCATGTGAGAATATTAACTTTCATCTGTATGTGTTAACTTTCAGGTATATATGTTAACATTCACATGAACATGTTAACTATTAGCTGTATATGTTAACTTTCATCTGCATATATTAACTTTCTTATGAACATGTGAACTTTCAGCATAGTATGTTAGTTTTCTTATGAAGATTGTTTGATAGGATGAATGGCATGAACTTGATTTTAAAACCTAATTTAATTGGATCTCGCAAGTTTGTTTGTATTTCATCGAAGTTGTAATATGTGAATTTATAAGAATATTCATATTGTGTACTCAAGCAATATTACCTGAAAGAAGTTTTAAAAGCAGCTTATCTTTTTTTGTTTTTTCAACTATATTATCTTTCACGTGAACATGTCAACTTTCTTCATCACGTGTTAACTTTAATCTGAAGATGTTAACTTTCATCCTAATATGTTAACTTTAATTGTTACATGTTAATTTTCATTATTATATGTTAACTCTCCTCGTAACATGTTAATCCAAAATTAAAATAACATACAAAAATGGAGACAAACATATGCCTCATTGTACCAACAGACGTGTATTAGAATCGATGCATTGAAACTTCAAAAATAAGAAAAAACCCACTAAAGTAAAACTTGCTACAACTTCTCATGATATCTTAAACATATGTAAATCGTTCAAGCCCACAATTATGGGTCATTCTTCTGCTCAGTTTCGAGTACAACCACAAAAAAATAACTAACAGATCATAAGTTCAGACATGTTTTCTTATACAAATATCTTACAAAAAATACTTCAATCTCCATGCAAATCTACAAATTTTAGTATACATGCAATCTTTAGAAAGAAGTTGAGCTTGATCTTCGCAGTTGATGCTTTGGTTCTGGTGGCAGCGCAGAATGTAATATTATTCTCTTCTGCAAGTCGTGAGACCTTGATCTCCAGTTCATCGGTGTATGTCTATCCATTACAAATATAAGCTTCTCTCAAAACACAACACATTCATAAGAAAAGTAATCATTCTGAGAAAAAGTTAGCATGTTATGAAGAAAATTAACATATAACAGTGAAAGTTAACATATTATGATGGACGTTAATATGTTTAGCTGGAAAGTTAATATGTTACAAGGAGAGTTAACATATAATGATAAAAGTTAATATGTACCAGATAAAGTTAACATATGATACATGTCATGTTCTTATTGATCATGTTCTTGCTGATCATGGGATTTGACAGACATTCTATATTCTCATGAGATTTAACATTAATCAAAAGTTTACTTATTTTGTCACAAATAAGAGACAACCAAACCGTATGGTTAGATAAATAGCACAATTATTGGCTGGAGCTTTTAGATATTATAAATGTTGCAGCACTGGATTCACAAAGGTAACGTCAGCTGATAAAAAACTTGGTAAAATAAAAATTCTAAGCCATTGCAAAACACAATCTTACACTTAAGAACACACCCAAAAGAGAAAATTAGTAGCAAATTCTCAAAGTAACAAATGGGCGCAACAAAACGAATGATTTTTTTCTTCTCATATATAATGAACAACGAAGAGATTGTGGTTAATTCCTTAGAGGGCTGTGGTCCTAGGGACATAGACTTACATTGGTCATACCACAGAGACTCAAGACTCACAAATAAAATTTTACATGTTTATGTGTAATACTAATCTTATTACTTTAGTGAAGCAAAATAACAAACAACTGGTGTGCAGGACACAAAAGAGCCATAAGAATCAAACACACATATATAATCATAGGAAAGTGGGTTACGCCATGAACCTGCACCTATAAAACCACTCAAAGGAAAATAAAATTCAAGAACTAAAATAATTAATCACTCACCTGATCACCATCTTCAACGTTAATACACTCCACCTTCACCCACTTCATTTGCCTCCAAATCTCCGATGCCTTGAATTGAAACTCCTCCCTGCTAGCCGAAAAACAAACTGAATACAGTAAATCTCCATCTCTCCCCGGCACTTTGGTCACCACTCCCTTCCACCAGACTCCGTTGTAGAACGCCTCGACGCACTGATGGAGCTTGAAATCAGTAGTGAGATTCGCCGACGGAGGCCGCGACCGTATCATAGTGTGAAGGGTCTTCTTCTCGAGAGGCTTGAGGGGTATGAGATGTTCAACGATGAGATTAGAGTAGGAGACGATGGTCGATCATTGGCCGGCGATTGAGAGGAGGATGGCGAAGGACCAGGTGACGTTAGAGAGGGTCTGGTCGAAATAGAGGGCGGCGGTGGAGGACCACCTTTAGGAGAGGGGGAGGAGATTGAGAGGAGGAGGATGGGAGGAAATTAAGAGGAGATTGAGAGGAGGAGGGGAGGAGGAGGGGGAGGAGTTGCAACTAGATTGAGAGGAGGAGGAGGGGGAGGAGATTGAGAGGTGGAGGAGAAAACCACAGAGAAGAAGAAGATAAGGGAGGAGTATTTTCAGAATATTTTGGGATGTATTCATGGGAGAGTGTGAAAAGGGGGCTGAACACATTTTTTAGGATTTTAAGGGTTAAATAGTAAGGAAAAAAGATGGGGGGGGGAGTTGAGCCACATCCCCTTTATTTCTTTGGGGCCTAAACACAGTTTTCACTTTTTATTTTAATATTTAAATATAAAGAAACAAATGATAATATAAATAGTTTTATTTTTATATATTTGGTACCAAATTTAAATCTTTATATTGTTAAAATTTTAAAAGTTTGTATTTTTTTAGTAAATAAATGGTTTTTTAAGGGAACCACCCCTCACTAAGACCCTATTTCAAGTTACCTTCATTAATTACTTAGTTTCCAAAGAACACCCATATTGTCATTCTGTTAACATGGAACCACCTATGTACTTTTTCATCTAATTCTCCATCCAACAAATAATTTTACTCCTACATATGTTTAATTTTGTTGAACTTTGAGTTTTAAAGTTAAAAATTCCAAATTATTTTTTATTGTAATTTTGAAACTATAAAAAAATTTCTGCCCAGAAAATAACTCAGTGTCTACATCATTTTTCTCTTTGATACCATGATTTTTCTTTTTGCCCCAAAAAATACCTCAAAGTTCAACAAAATTTAACTTTGCTACCATTTCAACAAAATTTAATCTTAATATACTAAATTTCAATATTATTCAATTTTGATTCCCAAAGTTAAAAAAAATTAACTTTGTTATACAAAGTTAAACAAAATTTAATTTTAATACCCAAATTTAACAAATTAAACTTATAAGGGTAAAACTATCAAAATATTAATTTTTATTTGAAAAGTTGAGTAGAAAAGGATTATGGGTGGTCCTATGCTAATGAAATGGTAGTTAGGGATGATTTTCTGAAACTTGGCTAATTAATGGTGGTAACATAGAACATGGTCTAAGTTACCGATGACTTCCTAAAAAGAAACCTAAAATAATTTTGTTCTTAGATTTTCTATTTTGTAATTTCTGGAGAAATGTCTAAATAAGGAGGTTGTATAATTATCTATAACTTAAATAAATTTTAATATAGTTTCAAAAAATATATAATTTTTAATATACTTAAATTAAATCTTAGCTTATATATATACTAGTATGGACCCTGTGCAAAGCACGACCGTTTATTTTTTTATCATTGTATTTTAAATTTGCATCTCTCTAAGTTTTAATACATTTGATTTGATTATTATACTCTTAAAATTTAAAATTTAAAATTTAAAAATATATAAAATATATGTTACCAAAATTTTTATGATCTGACGCTTATACATTCGTCTACATTGATGATTATTCAGATTAATTTGAGGCTTGCGTCGAGGAATAATTCAAAGCAGTATATGATGGTTAGGGGTGGAAACAAACCAAATATTTAATAAACAATTCGCTTAATATCCGTCCAGATATTCGATCATATTCGATCCGATTGGTCATTTAATACTAAATGATTATTTTCAGTATTCAACTTACAAACAAATAGAATTTAGCTAAAGTTATATTCGATTAGGGTGATTATTAACTATTCGGTAACCTTTTTATGTTAATCCTATTAATTAAACTTGTTGCAAATATTACCCATCAAATTTTTTTTACAGCTTCTTCCCCATATGTAAATAGTCTTATGACGGTTATTATTCGTCTAGATATTCCATCAAGTTCGGTTCGGTAGTTCATTTAGTACTAAACAAATAATTTTTAGTATTCCGCTTATAAATGAATAGAATTTAACAAAAGGTATGTTAGTTTCGGAAGTCCATTAACTATTCGATTAGTTTTTGTATTTTAGTCCTATTAATTTAATTTATTGCAAATATTACTTATCTAGAATTTTATTTACAAAGGCTATCCATATAAATAGCTAAGAGAGAGGATTCTAGAGCTAGGGTTTCACTTTTCTTCTTCGTTCTATCAGCCTCCTCCAGATCTGATCGCCTCCTCTCTCCTCTCTTTCTCTCTCTCCCCTCACCTCTTCCTCCAGATCTGATTGGTTCCTCTCTCCTCTCTCTCTCTCCCCCTTTCAGATCTAACTCCAAGTAGATGAGCTCCGCTCTCTTCTTTCTCTCTCCTTCAGATCCGTGACTCCAAGTGAATTCTAGAGCTCAGGTATTCATTGTTCTCCCTCGAAGCTGGTTGCTCACTCCTCCCTCAAAGCTCATCCTTCGAATCTTGTTGCGTCGTAGCTCGTCGTCCCTCGAATTTCGTCGTCGACTTCTCCCTTGAATTTCATCGTCGACTTCTCTCGAATCTCGTCGTCTACTCTTCCCTCGAATTTTGTTGACTCCTCCCTGGAATTTCGTCGACTCCTCACTCGAATTTTGTTTTATTTTTTGTCGGCTTTGCGAAAATCCCTGCCTTTCTTAGGGGAAATTGTCGGGTTTTTTCTTGATTTGTTAGATTTCGGAAATTACAGGTATAATTTCTGCATGAAGTTCCCTTTCGTTGATTAGTTGATGAATAATTTCATATCAAAACCATGAAATATTATTAATCGATTGTTTCCCTATTTTTGGTATTTTTTATGCTTAATTTCATTCTAGATTCGTTAAATTTGGTTGATCTATCTCATCTCACGAATTACGGAACCCTAAATTTGGTCGCTCTTTATTCTTTTTATTCCCACAAATATAGCTAAATGAAATAATCTACATGGGATAAATTACATGCTAGAAATGGGTTTGTATCTATATTTCAGTGAAATTATTCGTTACTAATTCGAAAAGTTGAGTAGAAAAGGATTATGGGTGGTCCTATGCTAATGAAATGGTAGTTAGGGATGATTTTCTGAAACTTGGCTAATTAATGGTGGTAACATAGAACATGGTCTAAGTTACCGATGGCTTCCTAAAAAGAAACCTAAAATAATTTTGTTCTTAGATTTTCTATTTTGTAATTTCTGGAGAAATGTCTGAATAAGGAGGTTGTATAATTATCTATAACTTAAATAAATTTTAATATAGTTTCAAAAAATATATAATTTTTAATATACTTAAATTAAATCTTAGCTTATATATATTAATTAGAATAGGATAGGATAATTGAAGTTTATACTTATTAATTAGAGTAAATTAAGATAGGATGGGATATGATAGGATAGGTAATAATATAGTACTTAAAATGTTAAGGGTAACTTTATCCATGAAAATTTTGCCCCAAACTCTCATTTTTAAGGGAAATATAATTTATATATTTATTTTAATTTTCATCTTTGGTTTTACTAGTGGGCCTTACGAACATTGTATAGGCTTCGAATTGACCAGAGTTATTATAATCCCTTAACAGGCTTGGTATTTTCCGTAGGCCTATGTCACCATCTGGCGGCATTCATCCTTAATTTGTCAGTTAATTCATTGAGGTCCACTTCTATTTTGATGGACCAGCAATTATTATTGCATTAATGGACCAGGGCCTGGCTCCGGCAGTAGAACATTTTGTGGAGGGAATAATAGTAGAACTTGTCAATTAGTATTTTGATGGACCAGCAATTATTATTTACATTAATCAGAAATGCGTATGAGAAAAGCATTTTCTCATCAAATTTCATATTTTTTTTGAGTTTTCGGAAGGTGAGGACTGAGGAGTAAATTAGTACTTTGGTTCCAATTTGGACGTTAACTTGGAACAAATAATTGTCAATTTGAAATTAAGTGTATGAAAGTGTCAAGTATGAACAGTAGGTGAGTATGTCACATCTATTCCTCTATAACAATGGGAGGATTCAAGATTCATTATTCATGCTACAATAAATATTACAGTAAATTATTACTGTAGCTCAGACGGGATACTAGAGCATTTAGAAAATGTTACTGTTGCACTTACAAAAATTATATTAGAATATAGAATTACTGTAGCAAAAATAAAAAATTAGAATCCATGCTTTCCACCGGGTGCACACTATCTTTTATAAGGGGACTACCATTGCTTCCTTTTCCATCGCTATTCAATCCTACAAAAGAGAACTAAGGCCTCGTTTGGTACGCGGGAATGGAGTGGAATGGAATGGTCATTCTCACTTCTCATTCCTTCCTACCAAACACACCCTCTTTTTTGAAGTAGGAATGCCCATTCCCACTTCTCATCAATTCCCACTTTATGTGGGAATGAGCATTCCTAATGAAATGATAGGGAATGGGCATTCTCACTTAAATGAGAATCAATAAAATATACAATTTTAAAATAAGTCCATTCCCACTTCATTTTATAAATTACACCCAAACGTGAGAATGGGAATGACTATTCCATTCTCACATTAATTCCATTCCATTCCTTCTTCCATTCCATTCTCATTTGAGTCCATTCCCTCATAAGGGCTTCAGGATTCAGACGAATTGAGATCTAGATCCAGAGTAAGCTGGTCAACGCATTTATGTGGGCCTGATTGGAAATATCTACCAGTCAAAATCCACGAAGGAGAAGGGGCCCATTTGACAACAACACTGAGTCTACTGTGATCTATTTGAGTCTTTCTTTTTTTTTATTCTCTCTTTCTTTTCTTATTTCTCAGTCACTGAAGCGGATCAGCATGGAAACTTCCTTGGACTTAATGATGTCTGGCTTAAATTAATGGAAGCAGTTAGGATTACCATGATTGTCAAGTGGGATAGATCATAGATGCATTAAACGGTATTTTATAGAATTACCATGATTTCAGCTAGTAATTTTAGTCTGGTTTATAATTTCAAATAGAGGCATAAAATGTGATTTCTGAAAATTAACATGAGATGGCTTTTGTCCTTCACGCAAATACTTATTAATAATAGAATCCACCAGCTTTGGTCTATCTTTATATCACTGATGTAATTTTATTTCAAAAGAAAACAACTTTCAATTTGTAACAAATAGAACCCCTGATTTTTTAAAGGGTTTTTTGTCTTTTAACTCGAAGTTTTACCCTAACTTATTTAAAAATCCACCAACTTTTGTGAACACTTATAAACTCAATGTACCCCAAACCACTTATTTTTAAACCCAATCTGTACAATACTTTCAATCCTTATATTTTTCCCAATAAATACAAAATTCTAAAATTAACCTTCTTCCCCAGATAAACCTATCTCTCTTCTTGTTTCTCTCTCTCCTTTTTTTCCTTCATTCGTTTCACAAAATCAAAATCTAGGAGCGACCAGCATGGATTCTTTCAAACTCTCATCTTCCCCACTCCCTAGACTCTCTCCAAGCGTAAAATACCCTTCGACTTTATCATGCGTCGAGGTGGAGCTCCGGTAGTGGCGACGGAAGGGGGACGTATGTGGGAATGGACCATTCTTTAACATGCGCTCAGTCAAGTGACGAGCATGAATACTTCAGAGCTGTTCAAGCTAGAGATTGGAGACAGTGACGTCTTTTCTCCACCGAGCCCCAAATACTCCGGCGAACCACCATCTTTGATCGCCTCTTCGCCAAAATATAGCTCATTATGACCATACTATAGCACTTTACTGATAAAACATGGCTCTTTATGATCTCTGAAAATTCTGAAACTTAGTGGAATAAATCATATCAGTTTTTTTCTGAGCAATATAAACGTGTGATGATGTATACAATGTATTATTTGATCAATTATTCATGTCAACGAGAGGTACATTCTCAATTTTCTAGTTTTTGGAAAAGTATAGCTCTTTATACTAAAGTGTAACACCTTATCATGAAAATATAGCTCTTTATACCAAAGTATAACTCTTTATGACCGTAGTATAGCTCTTTACTAATAAAGTATAGCTCTTTATGGTCTTTGGAAATTTTAAAACTTAGTGAAATAAATCAAATTAGCTTTTTGTGAGCAATAAAAACGTGTGATGATGTATATAATGTGTTGTTTGATCAGTTATTCATGTCGACGAGAGGTTCACTCTCAATTTTTTGATTTTTTGAAAAGTATAGATCTTTATTTTTCACATAAACATATGTACATTTCTCATAAAAAACTAATATTTTGTCCATAAAGAGCTACATTTTTCATTAAAGAGCTATACTTCTCATACAAGAAGTTACAATATACCATAAGAGCTACAATGTATCATAAATGGTTATAGCCCTTTCAGAACAATAAATAACTCGTTATGAGTTCTATATCATTCATAAACTCCATTGGCGATTGACGACTTGTTATATAATCTTTATAAATGATACAAATCGACCAAAAAACTTCTTAAAGCATTTAGTCAAACATGTAGTATGCATCAAATAAATTCTATTTAATACACATAATCCTGTTAAATATTATAAATCAACTAAAAATCCTTTTGAAGCATTTTATCAAACACACAATATATAAAAAACTTTGTCTATACATTTTTGCATTCCAAGCCTTAAATTCAAAGTCTAATTCAATCCAACATAAAAGTAATATTGTGATTGTAGGCAAATGTGGTGAAGCTGATCTTTAAGCGAGGACCTCGCTGAACGGTTAAAGTTAGAGCAGTCAACAGTCGAGGACGAGCTTGGAGCATTTGAGCTTGTTGGGCAAAGGGTGGAGCGAAAGCTGCTGGACTTGATGTCACATGCAAGCTTCATGGTGAAGTCTTTTGTGGAGGAAGTGGAGGAGTGGTAGGCAGAAGAACATAAAGCTCAATTAGGAGGACAGAAGGGATTCTAAGGGTAACTTGGGGAGTAGAGGAGGAGACCGGTGATTAATGGGATGTGTGAAAAGTTACTTGGAAGGGAGCAGAGAGTAGAAGAGAGAATGAAGAAGATGGTAATATGGGGATATTGAGTTTTTAATATGTAGATAATGCATATTTATACGTATTATGAAGACTTGGGGTCTAAAAATATGCGATCTTTATATTTTGGGTTTAAGAGGAATTTTATAAATACATGGGTTTAAAAATAAGTTAGAAGTAAATTTTTGGGGTAAAAGACAAAAACCCTTTTTTTTAACTCTTAAAATCGTTAAAAAAATGTTTGAGGAGGCATGTAGACACTTTATAGTACTATTGGTAAGAATAGGCCCCTAATTGTTTTTTTTAAAGAATAGAAATGGTTCACTGATGAGATGTATTCGCACCTTCCTAATACTACATAGGGTTTATTCAGCGAAAAAATCCTCAAGGACCCAAAATATAAGACCAATAGGGGGACAAGTGAGGTGTCCCCCTCCTATTGGATAATGAATTAGCCATCATTAATGATGGCTAACTCATTATCCAATAGGAGAGGGACACCCCACTTGTCCTCCCTATTGATCCTATATTTTGGGTCCAGGTAGCAAAGATCTTATTCAGCACATTTTCACATTTAGATCATACTAGAAAAAAGTATAATTTTAATTTGATCCAGGGATAGCCGAAAGGGTAAATAAATTCAAGTGCATTCAATGTTTATTCGAACTGACTTAACCATCATGTGCGCCCATCCGATTCTCTATGACTTTAACCCTCCCTCAAATAAATCTCCATGCTCTCCCTTTGCCCAATCATTTGCATTTTTTCTCTACCCGTGAAATCAAAGGACCTATTTGCTGAAATTTCCATTAGAATTAAATATTATCCATGCTCTCATTTTCTACATTCAACCAAAAAGTAAAAGGTAGGCCAAAATCCATAGATTTGTTAGGCAAGAAAAAAAATGAGAAAAAAAGAAGAAGAATAAGAATAAGAAATTAGCCTAACAAAAGAATGTGGTTGATAAAAGCAATAACACTTTTCCCTTTAGGGCCTGTTTGGTTGCTTTCCACCATTTTTCATGTTCAACATTCCTTCATTTTTTGGTGTTTTCTTCACTTTCATGGAAAATTGTTTCTTGTGTTTGTTTTGTCAAAAACTTGGAGAACAATTATTTTCCATCACTTTCATTTGTTTCATTCAGTTTAAAAAAAGAAGAAGAAATTAGTTGATGTATGATCAGATTCCCCCATTTTTTAGTGTTTGTTTCAAACTAGAAAATGAAGAAAATATAATTGTGATTACCATTGTGTGATTACCATCCATATAGGATAAATTTATTGGCAACAAAAATTGAGGGGCCAACGTGCTTTCCATCACACAAAAATATCAATATTTGAGGGAGAAATTTCAAACATTTAAAGATGTGAGGGAGTAATTTGCAAAAATGTTTAAAGATTTGAGATAGTAATTTGCAAAATGTTTACCTATGAACATTTGAGGGAAAATTTTCAAAAAACTTCAAAGATTTAGGGGACTTAATTTTAACTTTGATGACATAATATGAACCCCAAATACTATAGAAAAAGTTCTATTATGCTCAGTTTTAGTCTATGTCGTCATATTATTCCTCGCCATGAAATCTATAGTAGCAATGTTGCCTGTATGTATTGCATCGCCAATAGATTATTAGTATAAATTTTAGTTGCATACATTAAAAAAAGACCATCATCATAGCATAATATTGTTAGCTTCATGGTTATGAGTGTAAGGTCGAAAAATTTAAGGATTAATTGGTTCTCTTGTTTTAAGAAAACCGGATTCGATCACTTGGTACGAAACCCTTACAATCACTCACGCTTTCTCGATTACAGAGGAAGAGAAGATTAATTTAGCTTCTCTTTTGTTTAAGGTGAGTTCTTGGTGGCAAAAGGACGCTACCCTCGATACTTGAGTCGAGCTTGCCTCCCGTTGATGATCAGACCAAGATCACTAAAGTTTCTCACGTTCGTTGACCTGTTAGAATCGAGGTTCGAACTCCGAATCCGTGCGAAGAAACTTTGATCTCTAATGCTTCTTGAAGTCCAAGTTTGAAATCTCCAATTAATCAATAACCAACCTTTTTCTCTGTAGCCATCGATGGCTATTTATAGGGTTTTAAGCACGTAACTGACGTGCTATAATCGTGGGTAGAGGGGCGTAACTGCCTCATTCGAATCAACGCACGCCATAATGTGCTCCTAAAGATTAGCCCACGTGGCTGATTAAGTCTTCGGAGCCGTTACAGATAAATCCTACGTGGATGACAAACCTCGTCTTTAATTGAAATGGAGTTCGTCAAGTAAGACGAGCCTTAAGGTTCGTATTATCAAGCAAACCTTGCAGTAGACCAGTATCTTCCGACGAATTTTGTCTTCACTGACTTCGTCTGACGAACCTCGTTTTCACTAACGAACTTCATCTTCGACAGCTGAGTCCAACTACATAGCAAGTATTATAAGTTTCCTTTTGACGAGCCTCATCTTCACTAATGAGTTTTACGTCTAGTAATGAGTTTCGAACCTCGTGTCCAATGACGAGCTTCGAACCCCGTATACACTAGTGAACCTCGAACCTTGTATCCAATGACAAGCTCCGAACCCCGTATCCACTAGTAAACCTCGAACCTCATATCCAATGATGAGCTCCGAGTCTCGTAGATCAGTTTCATTCAATAATGAACTTTATCTTTTGATGTTGAGCTCTGTTGTGTAGAGACTCTCGTTCTCGAGGTTGATCTTTACTACACAATGAACCTTATCTCTGATTGAGAAGGGGTTCGTTCTCCTAACCCTCCTTTTCATATTTTGAATTTTGACATTTTTGAATGCCTACAAAACCCCCTTCAAAGTTTTCAGACTTGAATTGGGTTGTATGTAGTCTGAAACACTTTGAATAGGCATCTCGAACTTACGGAGTTTATCTCACGAACCTAGTTTCATTATGAACTTCATGTTTGCTACGAAATTCAACATGAACATTGCCCAGCGGTTCATCCTGGAGTTCGTCCCTTTATACGAACCTTGTCAAATTAACAGTCATCTGACAAACGACACCTTGCGACTTCGCTCAGCAATACTACTATGTGCTTTTCCCAGACTTAATGGATGGTTGCCAGCTGGTACTTAGAAATATCTGTGAATCCTTCCCGCAGATCTTGTTGGGGAGAGATCTCATCAAACGACCTCAACCGAAGATCGCAACCCTTGATTCGACCTTTTTCCGCCCTTATATATAGGGCATCATCAGATGATAAGTCCTTTCTTCTCTTTGTCGCTTGGACTATCTGAACTCCTTCTCTCTCAAAGTTTCAATCTTTCTTTCTTCGCAAGCCCTTTAAGCAAAATCAATGGCCCCTAAGATTGTCGTAGATCGAAGCAAGAGCAAGGGAAAGAAGGTTGCTAGCTCTTCGCACGAACCCGTCGCTCTACCCACTTTCTCAGGTAATAGATCATAAACGCATAATTTGCATTCTGAAAGATATCAATCCTGTCTATTTTAGACTTGGGTTTCTTGAGGAAGATGAATAGTTTCTTCCAGACTCATCATAAAGATGGTGTCTTTTTGGCTTGATGAGGCTCGTCATCGATGATGCTCGTCTCCATGATCTATTTTGTCTTTTGATGAGTCTTATCTGTAAGTCGAATCTCACATTTCTAACATCGTTGGCTATCCTGACAAGGGTCATCCTCTAGATTTATTAAACGAAATTCGTTTATATGATGAACTTCGTCTTTTCATCGACTACGTTCGTTGGATTGGTGAACTCTGTCTTCAGATGATAAACTTTATTTTCTCCAACGAGCCTTGTTGAATTGATGAACCTCGTTTTCCCTGTCGAGGTTGAATGTAGTTTGCTCGGCCAACGATGTTTGACATTTCGTTGTAATAAAAGGTTCAGCATTTGAACGAATTTCGAAGTTCATTGCTGGAATGACCTTCGTGTTACTTGGCCGTGTCTACTGCTCGAGACTAACTTTGTTTCGTCCTTTCGTGCAGTTATATATTCATCTGTTCCACTTCCCCAACATGGTGATCTCGGAGCGGATGGTATTTAGGCGGCTACAACTTATCCTAATTACTCCGCCCTTGAGAGTATTCATTTGTTCGGAGAATGGGGGACCAAAAGAAGTTGATCTTCTCTCTGAACCTTCAGTTTCCACATTTAGGCGTATGATCACTGATGCTCCGTTAGAGTCTATTAATCGTGAACCTATTGTGAAGCCTGTTCTCTTATTTGGAGACTCTTCAGAGGATCCCGACTTGTTGGATATCGGGACTTACGAACGGCTTAGAACTGTAAATGGGCGAAACTTGTTATTGTCTCGGATGGAGCGTGACGTTTCTCTTACTGCTTTAAAGGTCGTCTCGTCTCCAAGGAGAATGGAGTGGGATTTAACCCCCATACAAGATGGGGTTATATGCGGCCAATTTTCTCGGAGCGGCGCTAAGATAGATAGTTGTGGACGTTACATCACCGGATTGCAGCCGAGGCTTTTTCAAAAAGAACTCCCTATTGGTGAGACTACTGAGGAGGCTAGCACTTTTGGTCTTACATTCTTTAGGCGAAAAGGTTAATTTCCCGCTAAAGACTTTAGAACTCCAGGCTGGTCTCATTAGAGCCCTACACAATGGTGGCCTCGTGTCACCAAGTACATCTTGCAGGAGAACCAGAAAGACCTGCAAAATTTTGGCCTTTATGCGCCGATCAGGGTGACACAATTCGGGTTAATTAATAACTCCCACCAGTTCTTTGGTATTTTGGAGTTGTATAACTCTACAACCCGTACTTTCTTTACTCCTGATAGAGAGATAGAGATTGCTCTTCATGAGATGGAAGAAGTCTCCGGGCTGCCAAATAAGAATTATCTGTATGAGGAATACATCCCGGGTCAACGAGAGTTAGTTGCTCTCGAGAAAGAACACCCCCAAGTAGTAGAAACCTTTTGGGAGGTAATGTGTCATTACCACATTTGTATGAATGTGAAAGGACGGATCAATAAAAGGGGTGAGAAACTCCTCAACCATAACATCTGGGCCCAATACCTCTTCAACAATTTGGAGCATAATAATGACCCCATGGTGCCATTGGGTCCTTATGATGCGAGCGAATTGTCGCGGCGGGTACTCGCTCATCCACCCATGCATCGCATATCAGAATCAGATGAACAAGGTTACCCTATAGGTACCACATTCGAGAGTTATTTCTTTCAAGGTGGGGAGCCTATCTCTTCCAAGTCTTTGCTGGTGGGATATCTCATGTTATGACTTCATCAGGTTGTTGTTATTTCTGGAAACTTTGACCTGCTGCCAATGGAAGTGGTGTTCCCAACCGTATATTTAGCGCACGACCGTTCTTATGCCATTCTTCCTACCATGATTGCTCACATCCACTATGGATTGCGGAGTTTATGTTACCAATTCTATCGTGGCAATGAGAATCCAAAGGTTGGCTTGCCATACACTTATTTCATGGCATGGGTTGTTCTGTATTGTCCAACCCTTATGAGTACACCTTCCGCTAGGGGTGTTATCGGAGCGGATACGGTTCGGATATGACACTTACCATATCCATATCCACTTTTTATAAACGGATACGGATACGGATACGGATACAGATCATCTTCTGTAAGAAATAACATTAACCATATCCGCACTTATCAGAAACGGATACGGTTCGGATATTTGAAAATCGGATCGGATATGATCACGGATATAAACGGATATTCGGCAAATATATATGAAAACAATTATCAAACATATATATGTGCATTAATACTAGAAAGATAGAAACCTTCCTTCAAATGTTTAGACAACGAAACTACAAGAAAATGTTTTACATGCTTGATATCCAAATTCAAAAAAGTTAACACTCAATAAGCGATGGCAATAATGAGAAAAAAATCTCGAGAAAAATACAACAAAATACACATTTGTACGAGTTAGTGGGTACATGAACACTCAACAAACTAAAAATTATATGCCTATATAATTTCTAGAATTCCAAACAGAGTTATATTACTTGACAAATGAGCATAAAGTAGACAAATACTAAATTATATGCACATATATTTATACATCATAACTTGCTAAATCAATCTATACATGAAATAACTTATCTCTACTTAGCAAACTAATGGTAGCCATAGAAGTTCACTGGAAATCCATAGAAGACTGTACAGCTATAAATGCTTTGTGCCTTTATTTAATAAGGACAACTAGAACGAACTAGCTTGCAAGCATGCAAAATTGATTGCCAAGGAAGCAGAAGTTTCATCAGTGACTTTGGATCAGAAATAATGGATTCTTGCTGCAGGCAACTTAAATAAAACAATGGTTTTGGATTACAAGTAATGCGTTTCTTACATCAACAATTAAAATAAAAAAAATAATCAACATTAATAAGAACTAGTTAAACTTAACAATGTTTCAATGTGTTTAATCAATGAAGCTTAAATCGGGTGAACGAAAAATTATCAGATTTATATGGATAACACCATAAAATTTCTCATGCAAATCTCACGAAAAATTATCAGATTTATATGTAGCATTCATATATAGCTTGAAGGGAATATAGTGTACCAAAAGCTTAAGTAAATGAACAATATCCCTTTACTAAGGTCGAGAGAAGAAATCACATTGCTTCAAGTGACGGCGACGGCTGGACGCTGCCGACGGCGAAGGGCTAGACGGCAAAATGAGGCGGGTGGGCTGGACGTGGGTGACGGCGAGGGGCTGGACGCGGGTGACGACGAAGGGCTTGACGTGGGTGAACGACGACGGCTGGACGCGGATCTGATGTCCAGATCCGACGAAAACGAAGCTGAATGAGATCTGCACGGTACCGATGACGAACGGCAAATGGAGAATGGCAAAGATGAAGAACGGCGAACGGAGAACGGTGAAGACGACGAAAACGGAGGCTGGAGAATGGAGGATCTGACGAACGGAGGCGGATGCTGGAAACTTTAGTGGCGGCTGGAGGTAGAAGAATGGAATGGGCTGGGAGTTTGGGAATAGGGTTACAAACTTACGGGTTTGGGTTAGCAGTTACAAGTTTGTAATTGTAATTTTGGGACCCGAATCATTATTACATTTGTGGATATCCGTATCCGCAATCCTCATATTCATTTCCGAATCCGTATCCGAAAAAATCCGAAACCAGATCCGTATCCGTATCCGCCCGGTTTCAAAATTAGCTTACCATATCCGCATCCGTTCGGATACGGATACGGATCAGTTCGGATATATCTGAACCGTTTGGCACCCCTACCTTCCGCTCGTATGGAGGATCAAATTATTCCTTTCATTTAAAGATTGGAAAATTCAGATTGGGAATACCATTACTTGGTCTTGGTAAGGCACATTCTTCGCGATCATAAGAGATGAGAATTCAATCGATGTTTTCCTCATTTTCCCGAAACCAGTTATGGACTAGCTATCGTGGATGCATCAAATGGTTGAGGTTACTCCTCTCTATCACTTGGTTGCTTCATGTGACTTATGACTATTCGCTCTGGGTATCATATTTATCGTTTCGGCCCAGTGTGCGTGTTGGAGCCTTACTTGCCTTGTCGCTTCGGTCGCCAATTCGGATACACTCAGTTATACGTTGGTAAACCCAATAATCAACTGATATCTAAGGGTTGTAGCTTGATTATTAGGGCAAGAGCTTGGTATTGGACTATTACCAGAGGTACAGGTGCTTATTTCTTGCTTCCACAACAGAATCTACAACTTCAGACCACGCTTGCTTATTGCAAGTGGTATTGTATGGCGGACGCAACGATCCCAAACTTCAATGTTAACTTTTTGGGACTGCGATACATTTGGCATCGATATAAATCTGGCAATGCTTCTAGATGAAGCTGTATACCAGGGCTCAAGGAGTTCTTATATGCTGAGGAAAGTGCCGAGGTAGAAAACTCTCGCCCCTCCAGTCCTCATGAAACTCGGGAGGAGATAGACGCGGCTTTGAATGAGGATATACCTTATAGATCTCCTCATGTCGACGAATACGGGAGCCACATGCCTGCTACTTCCGATATAGGAGACGCTCTTAGAGGTGGAGCAGATCTTGATGGGTTTGAGGGTTTTGTTCCCATGGACGAACCTTGTGAACCTCCTCCGCGTGAATCTACTGCTGAAGGCTCTCATCGACAACCCCATGTTCTTGAAGAACCACATCCCGACAAAGGGATCACTGGTATGTCAACTTTGACTTATCTTAATTTTGACTTGTTTCCCTCTGATACTTCTTATTCTAAACAAACTATAGAAGATGAGGCCCCGAGACAAGTGGGGGGAAAAGTCTAAAGAATTCGGGCGGATGCGCAAGTCTAAACGCGTCGCTAAAAGACCAAGGCGTAATATTTCTCTGCCCATGACCCCTTTGATAGAATCACTCAGGGTTGAAACAGATTCAGAACTTAAGGATGAGATTCCTTTAGCTCGACTCTGTACTGGATTACGTTCAGCGCCAAGTAATAACGTCAAAGACGCTCCTATTGATCCTGGTAAAATATACATATAGCCGTTTACCCTCCTGGATTTTTAAGGTATTAACAACTTTGTCTGCTGCGTTTAGTTGTTCCCACAGACTCCACTGCCTTCATTGATGTGGGTACTGAGGCAGGACCAGCTTCTGATGACCCTACTAAAAGTAGGATGCCTCTAAGTTCAGCTATGGAAGCAGGCACAACTGATAATCTGACTGTTGATCTTGAAGAAGCTGAGGGAAATGAATCTGCACCAACCACCATAGCTGAAGCTGAAGTCACTATGGACACAGGTGTTGTGTCTACCAGTTCCATTACGACGACTGAGACTTGCGTTGTACTAAGTACTGCAATGGTTGCTACAGTTATTGACACTCCCATCGTGTGCAATGCACTGCCAGTTTTCACAACATCTAGAGTTTCTTCTGCCGCTCCTTATGCAACGGTGTCCTCTAGCAGCACACACACCTCTCCTATCCTTTTAGCGAGAAATTTCACTGTATCAAAAATATTAGAGAACTTTCTCAGCATTCTGAGAGAATCTTTCGCTCAGGTCTTAGATCATGGAGGGGACTTTACGGGAGTTAAAGAGATGCTGGTACCTTTCTTGGACTTGATGAAGAATTTGACCTCCGACCTTATAGTATTACCGTATTGGTTGTACCTGATCAAGGTTGAAGATCTTTTCAATCAATGGCAAAATCGTTGATCTCGATCTCTTTACCCTTTAGCTGAAGAACGAGCCATGCAAATTATGCGACAAAGGGATGACTCCTTATTTAAACTTGACCGTCAATTACTTGAGACCAAGCAACAAATTAAGGAGTTTAAAGAGATTGAAGAGAATTTGTCCCGTGAGGGTAGAAAGGTTGCAAACGCTAAACTTCAAAAACAACGTCAGGTCGACCATCTTCAAGCTCAACTCAAGGCTCTTCAGGCCCAACTGACGGAGGCTGAAGCAGAGTTGGCAGGCATGATGGATATGAAGCAGACATTAGCTTCAAAACAGGTGCAACATCAACCCTTGCTTCAAGCAGAACTTGATCGAATGGAGCAGCTAGAAAAAGCTGTTAATGACATGAGCGCCTATTCCGATGAGGAGCTACGTAGACATGCTTTGGCTGACGTTGAGGCAGAAAACTAAGAATCCATAGCTAAGCTTGCTGAAGAGATTCGTCAGACTGTTGGATCCATTTAGCTCCATTCTTTTTTATCGGACTTTTGTAGCCCTCATTTTTTTTATATGTAGAACTTTGGATGTCTTTGTTCAATAGCTCTACTTTGCACCTCAATACATAATCTAGTGCCAAAGTTCATGAACTTCATAGCTTTGCGATTTAAGACTCGAAGTACAAACCTTATTAGTCTGATACGAGGTTGGATTCTAATTCCAGTTCGTATTTGATATAACGAGGTTCAAGTCTTGTTCAATTAATCCTCAGCGTTTGAACCCAATTAGAGAAATGACCTTCATCGAAGATGAGGTTCGAATCCAATTTCAATCGAGTTTCAATAATTAAGTAAAATTAAAGGAACGACCTTCGTCAAAGACGAGGTTCAGATCTAATTTCAACCAGGTCTCAACACTTGAGTCCAGTTAGAGGGATGACCTTCGTTGAAGATGAGGTTCGGCTCCAAATTCAATCAAGTCTTAATACTTGAGTATAATTAAAGGAATGACCTTCGTCGAAGACGAGGTTCAGATCCAAATTCAATCAAGTCTTAATACTTGAGTATAATTAGAGGAACGGCCTTCGTTCAAGACGAGGTTTAGCTCCAAATTCAATCAAGTCTTATACTTGAGTTCGGTTTGAAACAACGACCCTCATCATTTTTGACTTAGGAACGAGAATAAATCTCGTTGAATGATGTGACAACTTTTGACAGTTCCTAGACTATTGATCCACAAGAATCCGTCATTTCATCTCGTTAGCGTTAAGTCCTGAGTACTTAATGCGTCGCTTCGAGCCACGTTTTCTTTGGCATTAATTGCGAATGCAATTGATTGCGTCGCTTCGTTCTCAGCACCCTTTGGCGGTTTGGTGCTTAGGGATTCGTGTAACGAATCTCAGCCACTTGGTTGGCTCATTCGCCTATAAATAAGCCATCACTTTTCGAGAGGATTCATCTTCCTCTTCTGTGTCTTGTTTCCAAAATGATTCAGAGGAGACGACCTATTTTAAGACTCCCACCTTCACTTCCTATTAGATTCCAAGTTCCGATAATCATCGTCGGTGAGGTAGGCAAAGTTGATGACGCCGTCGCTTCAGGTAACTCTTCTGACCCGATCCCTGATCTCTTGGTCTTTATAGTAGTTCACTCATTTGAGGATGTCTCAGTGTTCCAGACTCAAAATCAGGTTATATTTCAACAACTTATTGGACTTTTGAATGTAACCCCTATGAGATATCTTAAGTCCAAATATGCTTACTGTTTTGACATGCCATGCACCCCCAAGCATATAGTCTTTTTTCTAGACTTCGGTCTATGTGGTAGCTTCACAGACTTGTGAAGTACTTCCTTTCGGAGGAGTCAGCAATAATGTTAGAGCTGCCTTTATATTCTGCAGAGATGGGAGAAGTGTTGATCCTATGCTCAGAGCTTGTGGTGTTTCAATTAGTAGTCAGTTTACCTAAGTAGGTAAACTCGAGCTACAAGCACCCAAGTTAAAAGTTGGGTATGAGGAAGACTTCATGCCCAGGAATGAAAGATGGAACTTCAACAACAAGACAACGATTTTGTTGCGGACGAGGCTCATAGCGCAATCTCGAAGGTCATGGAGCTTAGAACTTGTAATTGAACCTTATCTTGTAACTGAAAGAACTTGTAACTGAAGCTCGTATTGTAACTGAAATAATTTGTAACTAAACCTCGTATTGTAGTTCGAGTCTTCTAAGTTCAATCTATGTACTTCGAGTTTCTGTACTTTTAATTATATATGAATAAAATTTATATTTTACCCACATATTGTTCTCTTGCATAACTGAAGCATTCTAACTTAGGATTTTTAGCAAACTCTCAGCTGTCAACGGACTTGAGTTGTCTTTACCAACTATCATTTGAGTTGGACTTGCCATACTTTTCCCCTCAGTATGATGGGTTGTCAAAGAGTTTCTCTTAGAATTCAATGCTAAGATTTCTCTTCTATCCTTAGTCTCTTTTAGACTTCAGATCAAATGTATGATAACGAGGTTCAAAGTATAACTAAGTATTAAGAATGAAGTTCAACACATGGCAGACTCGTCAGGAAAACGAACGTCATTTGTGAAAATGATGACGTTAGGAATATTAAGTCATTCAATGATTTAAGATAACAATGATAAAGAAAACAAAGGCTCCTCACTTGGCAAACCAATGTTGGAAAACGCACGTCATTAGGTGTAAATGATGATGTTAGGGAGATCACATCATTCAGTGACTTTAGAAGTATGACGATGATGATAGAAACGAAGGCACATCACTTGGTAGACCTAAGTTTAGAGAACGAACATTATTTAGGAAATGATGACGTTAGGAAAATTATATTGTTCAGTGACTTTAGAAGTATGACGATGATGATAGAAACGAAGGCACATCACTTGGTAAGCCTAAGTTTGGAGAACAAACGTCATTTGGAAAATGACAACGTTAGGAAAATTACATCGTTCAGTGACTTTAGAAGTATGACAATGATGATAGAAACGAAGGCACATCACTTGGTAGGCCTAAGTTTAAAGAACCAACGTTATTTGGGAAAATGACAATGTTAGGAAAATTACATCGTTCAGTGACTTTAGAAGTATGACGACGATGATAGAAACGAAGGCACATCACTTGGTAAGCCTAAGTTTAGAGAACGAACGTCATTTGGGAAAATGATGACGTTAGGAAAATTACATCGTTCAGTGACTTTAGAAGTATGACGACGATAATAGAAACAAATGCACATTACTTAGTAGGCCTAAGTTTAGAGAACGAATGTCATTTGGAGAAATGACGATGTTAGAAAAATTACATCGTTCAGTGACTTTAGAAGTAGTACGACGATGATAGAAACAAAGGCACATCACTTGGTAGGCCTAAGTTTGGAAAACGAACGTCATTTAGGGAAATGATGACATTAGGAAGATCATATTATTCAGTGACTTTAGAAGTATGACGATAATGACAGAAACAAAGACACATCACTTTGTAGGCCTAAGTTAGGAAAACAAACGTCATTTGGGGAAATGACGACGTTAGGCAGAATCAAATAATAAAGTAACACATTACATAGTAGGTTACTATTTGAAAGATACTGTTTTGAGCAAAAAACATCAGCTGTCAGAGGTAGAATTGACATAATAATAGTCCCACTATCCTATTGAAGAGGATTAGTGAGGGTAATTTGGAGGAGACGAAGTAAGGAAACCATTACTTTTATTTGCTTCTTCTCCTGCTGTAAGGCATATTTGACTATGAAGCCTATGGGTAATATTTCTTCAGAAATTTACCATTGATAGGCATCATAGGTTTGTTACCATTTTGAGTACTAAGGCGATAAGTTCCATTTGAATAATCAGTTTCTACTATAAATGGTCCTTCCCATTTTGGCTCAAACTTCCCTTTCTTCTTAGAGTTTAAAATCATTAGGCGCCGAACGGTAAGAACCAAGTCACCTTCTTTGAACGTGCGACATCTAACCTTCTTATTGAATGCTCTGAAAATTCGAGCTTGATAAAGCTCAATGTGTTGCTGAGCCAATAGTCACTTTTTATCAAGCGCTTCAAATTCTTCAAAACGTCGGCGATGACTCTCTTCCATCATCATACCAATTGCGAGTGCTATTCGCAGAGATAGAATTTGGATTTCTAATGGTAATGCGACTTCACATCCGTATACCAAGGAATATGGTGTTGCTCTTGTCGGCGTGCGAACCGCTGTGCGATAAGCCCATAAACTTTGACCCAACTTCTCGTTCTAATCTCTTTTATTCGTCGAAACCACCTTAGTGAGAATTCTGATGATGGTCTTATTAAATGTTTCTGCTTGCCCATTAGCAGCAGGATTATAAGCCGTTGAAGTCAAATTCTTGATCCTGAATTTATCACAGAATCGGGTAAAGGCTTGGCTAACGAATTGGGGCCCATTATCATGAATGATACGTCTCGGAATGCCGTACTTGTATACAATGTGATGTTTTAAGAATTTAACAACATCACTCATTTTGACTTCTCTCAACGGGATTGCTTCTGCCCATTTAAAAAAGTAATCAGTTATCGCTAAAATGAAGCGATGTCTTTTGGAAGAGGGTAGTGTCACTGGGCCACAATGTTCATTCTCCATGTTTTAAAAGGCCATGAAGTGGTTGACGGATGAAGATGCTCAGGCGGACGATGCATGTAATTAACATGTATCTGGCAGGCATGGGATCATTTAGCATAAGCGACATCGTCTTGTACCATGTTAGGCCAGTAATAACCCAATCTGTGTAGTCGATCCCACAATTTAGGACCAGGCTGATGAGTTTCACAAATGCCATCATGAGTTTCTTTAAGAGCTTCTTTTGCTTCTCTATTTGACAAACAACGAAGAAAAAGGCCATCATATGACTTTTGATACAAAGTCTGGGATTAAGAATCATAGTAGAATCTAGATGCTCGTCTACGAATAGATTCTCTTTCCTTGATATCTTCAGGCAAGAAACCGTATAAGACATAATCAATGATCGAAAATTGCCAATCCTTAGGTTCGAGTGTTGCGGGCTCACCTTTAATTGCGTTGATCTGCAATGTATATTTTGACTTGAATAATTATCTGCTTTTCACTATGACCTGCTGGGTAGTTCTTTCAGGTAGAGCTAAGGTAGCCATAAGTGACGCCAATGCATCAGCATAGGTATTCTTGAGATGGAGTATATGGTCGATGTTGAAGCCCTCAAAGGAATCAGCCAATGCGATTGTTGCAGTATGGTAAGGAATGAGGTCTTCATTCCTAACTTCATATTCTCCCTTCATTTGATTAACAATGAGTTGAGAATCACCATATGCTTCTAAATGTTTTACTCCCAGCTGTTTAGCTATATCTAGGCTAACCAACAAAGCATTATATTCAGTCACATTATTAGAACACGGCTCTGTTAAAGAAACGGTACGTGGGACTATGTGATTTTGGGGAGAGATAAAGACGACCCCCACTCTAGCTATAACCTGACCGGTAGAACTCGTCATTGCTACACCATCGAAGTATAATTGCCATACTTGTTCTCTAGAGACGATGTTTGCTTCATACGTCTCATCTGGTATGTTTTGGTACAACTCGGTCTTTTCTTTTAGTGGATGATTGGCCATAAGGTCACAAATAGCCTGACCCTTCACTGCTTTTTGAGGTTTGAAGTGAATGCCATATTGAGAAAGCAACAAAGCCCATCTGGTGAGTCGCCAGTTCAATGCACTGGGCTGTGTCATGAATACCTGAATAGGATTAATATGGGAAATGACATGTATGGTTTGTCTAACCAAATGATGTCGCATCTTCTAAACTGTGAAGACCAGCGCTAAACATTCCTTCTCGATAATAGGATAACGAGGTTCAACATCCGATAGAGTTCTACTGAGATAGTAGATAGCTTGTTCATGACCGTTTTCATCATCTTGTGCTAAGAGTCCTGCCAATGCTATTCTATAGCCCAGATGTATATCACGAAAGGTTTACCTGACTTCGGTGCAACCAATATCGGTGGATTAGAGAGATATTATTGAATCTCCTCAAATGCTTTCTGGCAAGCCTCATCCCACATGAAGGACACTCCTTTCTTCATTAGTTTTGAGATTGGTTGGTATTTCCCTGATAGGTTAGAAATGAACCTGCGAATATACACTAATCTTCCTTGTAAGCCTCGAAGCTCCTTAGGATTCCTAGGAGGTGGTAGCTCTTGGATGGCTTTAACTTTGTCTGGGTCTAGACGAATTCCGTTAGCCGTGACCACGAATCCGAAAAATTTACCACTAGCCATTCCTAAGAATGACTTAGTTGGATTCATCTTCAGCTGGTGTGCTCGCATAAGATCAAACATTATTTTCAAGTCGTACAAATGGTTTCCCTTGTCATGACTTTTAACCACCAAGTCATCAACATAACATTCTACAGTCTTCTATAGATGTTTCTGAAAGATAGAGGTCATAGCACATTGATAGGTAGCACCCATATTTTTCAATCCAAAGGGCATTACTGTATAGCAATATATCCCTGAAGGTGTTAGAAAGGATGTGTGCTTTTCATCATCAGGATACATTTTGATTTGGTTGTATCTTGAGAATCCATTCATAAAAGACATCCTTTCAAACCCACACGTATTGTCAATAATGACGTCCGTGATAGGTAAAGGAAAATCATCTTTAGGACAAGCCGAATTCAAGTCTCAGAAGTCGATGCACATTCGAATCTTCCCGTTCTTTTTCAGAACAGGGACAATGTTGGCTACCCAATTAGGATGTTGTTCTTCACGAATAAATCCTGACTCGATGAGCTTTTTGACTTCAGCTTTAACTACTTCCATGATTTAGGGCTAAAATTTCCTTTGCTGTTGTTTAACAGGCTTGACGTCTGGTTTGATGTTTAATCGATGCATAGCCACTTGGGGATCAAGCCCAGGCATATCCTCGTAGTTCCAAGCGAAGACATCAATATACTCTCGTATTAGAGTAATAAGATCTTCTTTCTCTTCTGGCGACATGCTATCGCTTATGAATATAGGTTTTGGATTAATCTCGTCTCCCATGTTCACTTGAATCATCTTGTCATCAGTAGGTTTCGCGTTGTTCAAAATGATGTTCCTACTGTATACCAAGCTGTCGGCTTAGCAGATTATCAAACAAAAGTATTTCGTCATCTTCTTGATTTTCCATGGGAGATGCTGAAGTCATGTTGGCCATGAGTACTCTGAACACAGTTCCTATACTGACATCAAACTCCCAACAGCTAGATTCAGAAGATGAGGTGAAAGAATTGTCATCTGACTCTCCTTTGGTTCCAAAACGCAGCATAAATGGTGGAGATTCATAACCCAACCCACTACGAGTTTGTGATAATAATCCTCCGACCTTCCTTTCGGGATATAAGCAGATCGTATTGGTATCCGAATCCCTCTACTGAAATTTAAGCATTCTTTATGGATGAAATCATATCCTATATTCTTCATAAGCTTTCAGGTTGTTGGAGTGAAGTACGAGAATTGCGGATCTCTTTCCTCTTTCTCAGATTCCTCTAAAAGAGTTTGCACCGGGCCATCACTTTTTTCAAAGATGATGTCTTTTTGGTCATTAACCTTAGCCTGTACTATGAAGACTGCTTGCGAAGATTCGATTTGTTGTCGATTTGTCACAAAAGACGACTGAATTGGCATGTATAAATTTATTCAACATAACTTGGATAGCGAATCCATCACCATACTGGTGCTTGTACCTGGCATATTAGGATTCAATTTATCACGTGATAAGTAAGCTAAATCATTATTATTATTAAAAATAACTCCGCTATCCTCATAAATAGGATCATTTACATCCAGATTTTCAAGACCGATTACGACGAGTTCTATGTCATTAAAAACAAGACCCTGTTCATGCTCAAACTCGATATCGGCTTCATTACCGCTATCTAGTTCTTTAATCAGTGGTACTTCAAATGGCTCATCATCAAGGTAATGGATAGAATCAATGAAATAATTCTCCACCCCCTTGAATGGTTGCTTCTCTGCGACCACTGTTTTGACTTCACCACTCTCACCTACATATTTCATGCATTGGTGTAGAGTTGATAGAATAATCAGATTGTTATGGATCCATGATCGACCCAATAACAAATTGTAAGACATCTCTGCATCGATAACATAGCAAGTAACATCCGTCCTCAAGTCACCCATCTGGCATTTGAGTTTGATTTTGCCAAGGGGACGAGTATTAGAGGCATTAAAGCCATATATGGTGGTTATCGTCGTTGATAAACGATGCAGAGGAACTCCAAGGTGATGAATGAACCTCAGTGGTATTATGCTCAAAGCAGAACCGGGATCAAGCTGAATTCTGTCTACCCGAATAGAGCCGATGTACTCTATGAAGTACAACGATCTATCATGTTTTGGGTTTCTCACGTGCATGTATTCTTGAGAAAAGGTGATGCACGGCATTCTTCTTCGAAAAACTTGACAACATTGAGGACAAGCTTCTTTCAGTGTTGCTCTGACTGGATTTGACGGAAAGTGAGTGAGGAAAGCCTCATTATCTGCCAATGCTTCACGAAGAGCTTCTCTCGTTGATCGATATAAACGTAGAAGCTCAAACAAGGTAATCATTGCTGGGATATTAGCTAACTGAGCCAGCATATCAAAGCAAAAAGAATCTTTCGAACTCTCTGGCGCTTCTCTCCTAAGTGCTTTATTGTAGCGAAGTTCCTTAGCTTGAGTTTGTTCCGCTACTTCTTTTCCTGGTGTAGCTGCTGTTTCAGAATATTTCTTTAAATACTATTTTGCCCACGTGTTCCTGATATCTGTGCAGGTTGTGCAGCGAAGGCTGGCTGCTCATTTTCAGAACTGCTAAGTGACGCAGTTTCAACCCCCTCATTTGGGATGGCTGAAATAACGTTACAGGATCTTTGCGTGGTTCTAGGCTTCTTTGAGTTTGCCGATGTCCACTGTTCGTCCATTAGTAAGTCTGGATGAACCCACATCAATTCACCTTTAGGGGTAGTGTAAGGGATCATTCCTTTCTCTTTCTTCTGATGTGGGTCGAAGTTCTCCACTCTCGCCTCTGCTTGAGGAATCGGTTTCACGCCATCTTGTACCTGCACTTCGGTGAAATCTCCAAATTGAAGTGAGATCATATTCGCAGATACCTTCTTTTGCTCAGCTTGAAGGGTCATCACACCTACGTCTAACAAAACTTGAATCTTGTCTTTCGGGATGTAACAAGCTTTGGTTTGATGATGCACCATCCTGTGGTACATGCAAAAGTTAGGATCATCGATTCTTGATACTTCTGCATTCCGTTTTACTTTTGGCAGCTTGATCTTATTCATCTTGATCAAAGATGTAAGAATGGAAACCACATGTTTATCCTTGAAATCGTATTTCTTCTGAAAATGATTATCGGAAGTATTTCCCTTCTGTTTGGTAGATGATTTCAGGGATGGAGCTGTCTCAATAGCTAAGGTGTCTTTCTCTTTCGATTGTTTCTGGTAATTATAATTGTCTTTACCACCTTCCTTTTTAGGCTGGGATTCTTGAGGTTCTTCAGCATTTATCCTCTTGAGCATGTTTTCTACCTCCTCTCCTTGCCAAACTAAATCTTTCTATGAACGGGCTTTAACAGCGCCCATCTTGGATAAGATATTGATAGAAAGATTGTTGCGGTACATCTCCACGAGAGTAGCTTCAAAAACTTGATCGCGTGAATGCAACGATCAATTTTTGAATCTCTTAACGAAGTCACTGACCGACTCCGTCTTCTTCTGCTTCTCAGACAATAGTGTGGTCATAGACACTTCAGTGTCATTATCGAAGAATCGGGCTAAGAAAAGCCTCTCCAAATCTCTCCAGCTCTGGATTGACCCTGTCTCAAGTTTGCGAAACCACTCAAAAGTTACCCCCTTCAGGGTGTTAATGAATAATCGAGTCATAATAAGGTCATTACCCACTATATGACCTGTCTGCGCTTAGAAGTAATAAATGTGTTGGGTAGGAGAACCCTTGCCGTCAAATTATACTAAGTTGAGCGGTTTGAATTTCGAAGGATACGGGATTACATCCCATTCACTTAGATAAGGTCTTGACACCCCCAACTCTTTGAAGTTTCCTTAAAGCTTCAGTGCGTCAAGTTGCTTCTGGAAATCCTCCCACTTCTGATACCATTCTTTCGTACGAGGATTAGATTCAGCTTCAGACGATTCCGAATAAATCTTCACAACTCTTTCCTCATCGTCTTCATTATTGCCATCTTCATCAACAGGTGAGGGTCTTCTATGCCTAGATCCTGAGGCTTGGGAATGAGCCTTCTTTTTCTTCTTTTCCTTCTCCTCCTGGAGTCTCTCCACCATTGCTTCCAGGCGTCTGATGGACTCCTGTTGCTGACGAATGGTCAATTTTTGCTCCTCCAGCTGCCGTGATAGCTCTTCCTCATTTCCTACCATGTGAGCACTTGCTTGTTCACTTTGGTCTGTATTGGAAGGCTGAGAAGTAGCAATGGCTGAGTTTTCAGGTTCTTCATCGACACCATAGGATATACCCGCTAGTTTGCGATAATCTAGCGGGATCATTGCTCCAGTACGAGAACGAGTGTGTTAGTAAACACCCTGGCTTTCAATGAGTACCTCTCGTAATCCAGGGGATCTTTTAAAATCAGAAGACTCAGAAGTTTCAGCTGAGACTTTTCTTTTACCCTTGCTAGCCATGTTGATCGTCACTTCAATGTGGCGATTCTTAGATGCTTGTTTCTTAGGGCGAAAGCATCTTCTTCTTGATGATGAGACCATCGGTGGTTCATTTAACCGTTTGAAGCCTGAAGGCTTATAAGTTGACTCCCCACATGAACATTGGGAAAGTACTGCAGAAATGAGTTTCTCACAGCAGCAATGAGATTGCATTTGGCTCATGCTGCGCTTGCGTGTGAGATAATCCCGAAGGTCACCAGCTAGACAACCCTCAGTCGACTCTGTCATCTTGGCTTTACCCAAGTGAGACCCTCTGAATGATAGAAGTTGACGAACTTAGGTATACTGAGGAACTTAATCATTCATGTGACGACATTCGTTGGTAAAACGAGCTCGACGCTTGTGCCTTCTCAGTTGGCTCTTATCCTGAGGTTTGTTTTCTTTACGAACGTCGGTATGAACCTCTTGTTGAAACTGCTAAACCTCTTTTTGAGAATGAGGTTCGTTGTCGGGTCCTACTCGGGTACGAGGGTAAGGTCCGTCATTCAGACATTCCTCATTCACCTGACCCTCGTCAGACTTATTGACCTTAGGTTGATCAACCCTCGGTCGATAGTGGAAACCATCTAGCGAGACCAAAGCTCGAGCCCTGCAGCGAGCTTGGTTTTGGCATTGACGTTGTCGAGCGCGTCTCAACAGTGAACCAGTAGGAACATTTGCTTCAGCCAGAGCTGAGCGAGGTTTGTTATCAAAATTCATAGTTTGCCTGGTAGAAGCCGAAGTTCGGCTAGGTTGTTTGACAACCCATTTCTTAGCCTGACGGCTAGTTACTAGAGCATCCTCCTTGAGGGGCTTGGACTTTTCCTCGAGACTAACTCGAGTTGAATCATCAAAAGCCACTTGGGTTGAAGTCTCATACAAGACTCGACGACACTTTCGTGCCTTCATGGGACTAGACTTACCAGAGAAAAGAAAATCCTTATATTTGGACTGGTCAAATTTGATGACCAAAGTCTCAACGTCCGTTCCCACATTAATCTTGTATGATTGTGCCATCACTATCTCGTCGGAAAGAATAGCTTCTCCCACTATGGTCACCATCGTCTGTAAGGTTAAAAAATTTAAGAATTGATTGATTCTCTTGTTTTAAGAAAACTAGATTCGATCACTTAGTATGAAACCCTTACAATCACTCACACTCTCTCGATTACAGAAGAAGAGAAGATTAATTCAGCTTCTCTTTTGTTTGAGGTGGGTTCTTAGTGGCGAAAGGATGTTTTCCCCGATACTTGAGTCGAGCTTGCCTCCCGTTGATGATCAGACCAAGATCACTAAAGTTTCTCACGTTCGTTGACCGGTTAGAATCGAGGTTCGAACTCCGGATCCGTGCGAAGAAACTTTGATCTCTAATGCTTCTTGAAGTCCAAGTTTGAAATCTCCAATTAATCAACAACCAACCCTTTTCTTTGTAGCCATCGATGGCTATTTATAAGGTTTTAAGCACGTAACTGACGTGCTATAATCATGGATAGAGGGGCATAACTACCTCCTTCGAATCAGCGCATGCCATAACGTGCTCCTGAAGATTAGCCCACGTGGCTGACTAAGTCTTTGGTTACAGATAAATCTCACGCGGATGACGAACCTCATCTTTAATTGAAATGGAGTTCGTCAAGTAAGACGAGCCTCGAGGTTCGTATTATCAAGCAAACCTTGCAGTAGACCAGTATCTTCCAACGAATTTTGTCTTCACTGACTTCGTCTGACGAACCTCATTTTCACTAACGAACTTCATCTTCGACAGCTGAGTCCAACTACGTAGCAAGTCTTGTAAGTTTCCTTTTGACGAGCCTTATCTTCACTAATGAGTTTTACGTCTAGTAATGAGCTTCGAACCTCGTGTCCAATGATGAGCTTCGAACCCCGTATCCACTAGTGAACCTCGAACCTTGTATCCAATGATAAGCTCCGAACCCTGTATCTACTAGTGAACCTCGAACCTCATATCCAATGACGAGCTCCGAGTCTCGTAGATTAGTTTTATTCAATAATGAACTTTATCTTTTGATGTTGAGCTCTGCTGCATGGCGACTCTCGTTCTTGAGATTGATCTTTACTAAACAACGAATCTTGTCTCTGATTGAGAAGGGGTTCGTTCTCCTGACCCTCCTTTTCACATTTTGAATTTTGGCATTTTTGAATGCCTACAATGAGCCTATTCCCTAATCTTGTTTTGATGATTATAAATAATTCCTAGCAATGTTGTTGAGTGTTTGCGATTTATTTTGTTAGGAAATCTACACAAACATTTGTTGGAGGTTGGATAGAATCGAGCATTCACGATCATATCTATTGAAGGATGGAAGGAATAATAGAGTGAAGTAATATATTTCAAGTCAAGATCCAAGATCAAGCTTCATCCGTAAAGTTTACCAAGACGAGCTCAATTGAAGATCAAGATTGCTTGGGTAAATTAGTTTAGGTGTTATACTTTATGTGTTTAATACTTCAAGCTCAATATCATATACACACACAATTTATTGGTTTATCTATTTTTTGGTATATCCACAAATAAAATTTTTACAATCAAATAGATATATATTCATATACATACATATTTGTTTTCATGTGGATAAGTTGTTTTGGTATTATAGATATGAAACAATAGTTATATTCATATACACTTTCATATGTTTCATATTCTATTGTATTTAGAAAAATATTGTGTTTTTTGACTATAGACTTAATAATAATATTTTATATCTTTTACCAAGTCTATTTTAATTATTTTATAAAGTTTCAAAACATGGTTGAGTCAAAATGTCAAATTTCAAGTGTATTGAGTTTTCATGTTTTGGACTAGTTTTGTAAAATGATGTGTTTTCACAAATAGAGAATAAAATTTGAAAAATTATTTTTCTAACATATTCTATTACATATTTATAACTATTTTCCAAAATTTTATCATTTTTGGAGTTGATTTACTATATTAAATTGATTTTACAAAATCGAGTGTTTCAGCAGTTTTCAAAATATGGAATATTTGTGTTCAAGCAATTATTTCTCTCAATCGGGAAGTAATATTTAATAAATTCTTTCTCTAACATGTTTACCTATATGTCTAGAAATGTTTTTCAAAATTTAACAAATTTTTGGCGTTGATTTGATATTTTTAATTGATTTTATAAAGTTTACTATGCAAATATTTCAGGAACTGCCAAAACCTGAAACTATCTGCTGAGTCGACTTATATGTAATACATCAACTTATGTACTATATAAGTTAACTTATATGATCTTTTTAGCCTGTAACAGCTAGTTATTGTTAGCCTATTTTTTTTGATAATGTTTAACAAATAATTTACATCTAATATTGTTTGTCTAGTGTTTGTGTTTTGTATTCATTGTAGACAAATAATATGTTAGAGGATGGATAGAATCAAGCTTCCACAATCATATCCAATAGAGGTTGGCGGAATAGTGGAGTGAAGCAATGCAATTTAAGTTGAAGATCCAAGTTCAAACTTCATCCGTATGTTTACCAAGAAGATCTTATTGAAGATCAAGATCATCGCTTGGTATATTAGTTTAGGTTTTATATTATGTGTGTTAACTACTTTAAGCTGAATCATATACACACATACACGCTTTGGTTTTGTATATATAGTTATATATATACATATATGTTTTGGTTTAGCTATATAGATATGAAACAATAATATATATCTTCATATACACTTTTATGTGTTTCATATTCTATTTGAAAAAATATTATGTTTTTGGTTTATAGACTTAACAACTATAGTTTATACTTTTTACCAAGTCTATAAAGCCATACAAGAAGTTTCAAAACATGGTTTAGCTAAAATATTAAAAACATGTGTTTTGTATTTTCATGTTTTGGACATATTTACAAAATAATCATATTTTTTATTTGGGAGGTCTTTTTGAAAACCAGTTGTGTAGCATGTTTATTATCATGTTTACAATAATTTTCTAAAGTTTTACATTTTTTTGATTTTATTTGCTATTTTTAAAAGAGGTTTGAAAATCAGATTTCTGTTTAAAACAGACAGTGTGCATGTCTTGAGTCGACTCATAAACTATTGTGTAGTTTACAATTTGTTTTTGATGAGCCGACTCACAACATCATGAGTCGACCCATCAGGTTGAGTCGACTCATGCATGTCATAAGTCGACTCACAAACTGTGCTAGAAAGTGTGTTTTGTTTCTGCTGAGTCGACCCATGACTTCATGAGTCGACCCATGCATGATGAGTCAACTCATGATTTTGATGAGTCGACCCATAAGTTAGTTTTTAGTCTGTAACGGCTACTTATGAGTCGATTCATGAACAGTACTGAGTCAACTCATAATACTGTAACGGCTATATTTCCAGACTGTACTGTTTTCGGGTTTTTTGGTCTTTTGGCCTTGGTTTCTTGGTTTTTAGGGTTCCCCTTGAGATCCTATATATCTCTCATACCTCATAACTTCTGAAGTAACTAAGAAAATTGTTTATTCAAGTTTACAAAAGTTTAACAAAGGTTTAAGTTTGTTTTAGTTTTGGTTTTTGGTTTGTGAAGAAGTTTTCACAAGTGGAGGAGATCATCTTCATTTGAGCTTCAATCTTCATCTCTCCATCTTATTATTTTAGAGAAGAATTTCTAAACTCAATACTAGCTTTGCTTTAATTATTTGTTGTTTATCATTTTTATTAAGCTAGGATTGACATTGAGTTTATGATTGATTTTCTCATTGTTTACACACACAACCATTGAGCTTATTGTATTTTCATACTTAGTATAATTTGGGTTGTGGGGAGTTGTAGCAATTGAGAGTGAGCATATATTGAGTTCTCATCTATATTAGAGAACAATCATTTGTTGTATTGTGCTTATTGTGAGATTCACTTTGTATTACACTACTACACCGAGAGGAGTGTGTGGTGAGAGACGGGGTCGCTTCCAAGAGAAAACAATATTGTATGGTGTAAATGTTATTCGGGTGAGTGTAAAAAACCCGGTTGTGATAGTAGATTTCTCCTCGGGAGTGGGGAGCGGAGACGTAGGACGGAAGGTCCGAACTCCGTGATCATATTGTGTGTTTGCATTGTTTATATTGCCCTATCACAATTATATCTTTAGTTTAGATTGTTTATCCTTATGTTGTTTATATATCTTTGCATATATTTTACCATATAGGATATATCTCTTTGTTCATATTGTATATTCTTATTCATAACATATTGTATATCTATCTTGCAAGAATAATTTATTAATAAGTTTTAATTGGCATAAAATCAGAATAGATTAGCATAAGACCCTAATCACCCCTCTCAAGGGTCTAACAGTTATAAGTTAACTTATGTTCTATAACAAGTCGACTTATAACACTGTAACGGCTGGTTTTCCAGAATGCTTGATTTTTAGGTTTTTTTTGTCTTTTTCCTTGGTTTTCTTGGTTTTTTGGGTTTGTTTCATGAGCCTATATATACTCCATGCCCTCTAACTTCTGAGATCAATAAGAGAGTTTTAAAAATAAGTTTAAGGGTGTTTAAAAGTTTGTTTAAGTTTTTGTTTCATGTGTGTTTTGTGTGAAGTTGTTTTCACAAGTGGAGGAGATCATCTCTTTGGTGTTTGGGCTTTAACTTCATCTCTCTCTCCCTTGATTTCTAGTGAAGATTTTCTAAACTTAATTCTAGCTTTATATTTATATATTTGTTTGATTATCATTTTATTAAGCTAGATTTATAATTGAGTTTAGTTTTGATATTTCTCATTGTTTACACACACAACCATTGAGCTTTAGTATTTTACACATATTGTATATTTGGGTTGTGGAGAGTGTATCATTGAGAGTGAGCCTAATTTGTGAGATACACTTTGTAATAAACTTGTACACCGAGAGGAGTGTGTGGTGAGAGATAGGGTCGATTCCAAGAGGTTGGATTGCAACACTTAGAGGGTGTAAAGTGTAATTGCAAGAGTGTGAGTTGTGAAAATTTTCGGTTCGCTAGAAAACTAAAATTGTGTGGAGTTGTAAACGTTTTGGGTGAACGTCGAAAACCCATTGTGATTGTGGATTCTCTCCAGGAGTGGGGAGCGGAAACGTAGGTCGGAAGGACCGAACTCCATGATCATATTATGTGTTTGAGTTTGCCTTGGTGTTACATTTTTGTGCTCGTTGCTTATACCGTTTATTTCATTTTATATCGCCATTGTTAATATTTATTTCACCCTTGTTTTAATTCCTTATTCTTGCGTACATAACTTGTATATCATACTTGCTAGGGTATTTGTTAATAAGTTTTTAATTAGTATTAAATCGAATTAGATTAGCATTAACCATATTCACCTCCCCTCTAGGGTACTTTCAAATATCACATACCCAATATTATAACAACCATTTCAACCAACTAATACCAAATATTCTCAATCTTAATCCTAAAACCAAGTCATATAACCAAGAATCAACAACCAAATATCCCTACAAACATGGCAACATGAAAAATCAAGTTATATAACCAAATAATATAGCTATCACATGTAACAAGCAGCCAAAGGCAAAAATGGCAATATGAAGAATCAAGTTATATAACCAAGAACCAAGTTGAAGGACTCACCTGAAGAATCAACTAGAGTTATTGACAATGCTAACATCTATAGCAATCTGCATCAACCAAGCACAAAACCATATAGCCTTTTCAAACAATAGACATGTTGAGAGCTTAAAGATAAACCATAGATCGCATTTAGAGTTGGAACAAGAGTCAAAGCATAGAAGTGAAGTATTAGTCCTGTCATCACGCAAAGACTATTATAAAGAAAATGCAACATGAACCAAGACTATGACCAGGATAGAAACCAATATAGAAAACAAGCATAAACCAAGCACATGATTTTCAGCATATGAAAGAATAGAACATAGCTTAGCAACATGCAATCAACTGAATACGGATTCAGAGCCAAGCACACAATTATTTATGTTCAGAAAATAAAAAAACAAAATGGCAAACTACAGTTACGAAGATTCCATATCAAATTTATGACTAAGATTGAAACCAGTCTTCAAAACATTCTGTTAAAGCTAAAACCATGACTAGAAAACATATAAAACAAAATCATTCTTCAATTTATGTTCCAGATATCAAATTTTATACATATAGACCTAGATTGGTTAGGATTTGTATATTTTGATGGTGTGTGAATCGTGTACCTCCATGATATAATCTTACTTGATTGAAAGCAACATGGCATAGAAATTCAAGATATCTGAAAATGTTTATTTGCCATTGAAATACTATACTTTTTTATGGCCTTTGGTTAATTTCGACATCGTTTAATGCTTGCGTTGTGTAAAAGGTTGCCTAAAGCATAATTGGAAACTGAAAAATTGTGAAAGTGATCATTGTACATTCATCAAGCAGATCTTTTAAGAGTTTATTTTAGTTAATGATGATGTAAAGTTAACAGCCAAATAAAAGGAATTTATAGAATATATAT
>BQKN01001053.1:288765-299010 GCA_022839385.1 Asparagus kiusianus
GGCACATGCAGTGGGATCTTGTCAGAGAATAAGATGGAGTACCCATCGAGTCTCTGACTCATCAAGGTGTTGCTAATTTTGCGAACGTCTTTGTCAGAAGTTTTATAGTGGAAAAGGGCGAGTTCCTCGCACAAGATTTTAGGACTCCTGGATTGGTGTATTCTGCCAATGGGGGATGGTAGGCTCGCATGGTAAACTTTGTCTTGGAGGAGTTGAGACAGCCACTTACCAACTCTGGCCTTGGGACTCCAGTGTTGGCTACTCGATATGGAATTATTCAGAGTCACTATAATTTTTTTGCCATGGTGGATCGTTATAACCCAGAGACATGCACATTCTTTACACATGACAGGGAGTTTGGCTTTACACTACACGAGATGCATGAAGCCTTCGATTTGCCATTTGGGGAATTGTCGTATGAGGAATACATCCCAGGAACCGAAGAACTCACTATTTTGAAGGCGGCAAACCCATCGATTTATGAGACTTCTTGGGAAGTGATGTGTCACTACCACATTTGCGCTCAATTGACAGGGCTGCATGAGGGTGGTGTCAAACAAGTATCCTGGGCTGAGTAATTATTTTAGAATCTGAACCAAAAGGATGCAGAGGTGACCCATCTTACTGTGTGTACTCTCGATGGCATAAAGCCTCACATTGATGCTGCTGCTACTACTCATTATATCAATGAGTCCAAGGAGGATGTTTCCCCCATTCACTGCGTTTGACAATTTTCACTACCAGGCTCAGACTCCTATTTCTGATATGGCCCTACTTGCCGGATTCCTAATGTTATGGCTGAAGTGATGTATGGTGCCTACAAAGCCAATCGAATCCATCACGATCAAAGTTGTGCACCCGACAGTTCTTCTAGCTCATGGGAGACTGATGAATCTCCTCTTTGCAATGGTGTGTCGCCTACAGAAAGGTTTATGGGAGTTGAATACCAAGTTCCTTGCGGTAAAAGTGATGGGCTCAGATGGGATGAAGAAGTGGAAGACTCTCAATCCACGCGTGCAAATGCCTTACACCTATTTGGTGTCTTGGTTCGTCCTGCATTGCCCCTCACTGATGACGACAGTCCTTGGGTATCTTTTATTCCTCTCGTCCGGTGGCTTGAGGCTGCCAAGTGGGAGGGTGTTAGTACATGGTGCTTGTCCGGAAAATTTTGTCGAGGGACATGAAGTACCATGTTTTTCATTGTTTCCCCAATTTTGATGGCGGCAGATATGGAGAAACATATCAAAATGTGAAGGGTTGCAATACATTTACAAATCTAAATAGAGCCGTCTTCTGTTGGCTCCTCAACATTCGACCGGGTTCTCTTGTATTCTGGTAGAGTGATAAGTGTTTTATTAAGACTTACCATCCCTTTCAATTCTCCTAGCAGTTCGGGTATGACCAATTATACATCGGGAATCCCTACTCTCGGCTCGCACTTACCGACAACCTTTATGAAGGAGCTAGCTCGTGGTACTATTCCGTGGCAGGTTGTACTGGAGCAACATTCAAACTTCCTCACAAGACACCCAACACATATGTCGCTTTGGATTTTTGTACACGGTATCATGTCGCATCTCAGATCCCCGAGTATAAAATGTATACTTCTTGTTTGAGGGAGATCAAAAAGATGTATGAATCAAAGAGAGGCTCTAAGATGACTCACTTGAAAGGGATAGATGGATATTTGTCCTGTGAACAAACGACGCCTAGGGATGAAGGAGCTGAAGCAGAGGAGACTATGGAAGAGAGGGCAGTAGGGAAGCAAGCTCTTCATGAAGGAGATACTAATCATCCTAGCAAGCAGACTCATCGACAATTATCTATCCAGTCCCTAACTTCTAAGGCTCGGCAGGGGGCCAAGCTGCTGCAAGAAGCTTTTGAGTCTACCCCGACTATGCACATAGAGGAGGAGGAAGAGGAGTCGTCTGTTGTGGGCATTTCTCATTGGAGAAGACTTTGCTTGACTGGCCCTGCCTTGGCGGGTGCTGCCTCCTCTTATAACCCAACAGAAAGAGAGGATGAATCGATTGCCAGAGATGCAGAATCTATTACTTTTCCTTATGAACAAGTAATGGAGCCCTTTGATGTGACGGTTTCAGGCCAGATCTCAAGCGCCATACCTCAAATCATAGAGGTAATACAGGAGGAGGCAGAACCTAAATCCACTCATGCTGAAGAAGATAGGCCCACTAAGTCAGAGCCTATGGTGACCGGACTCGATGATCTTGAAGAACGTCAATCTCCTCCTTCTTCAGCACTAATATCAATTATGGGAGCTATGGGGCCTAGTCCAACAACAGGATTAGCTCCTAAATAGAAGATTGCCACATGCTCGCCTCAGCCTTTTGTGCCACAAGAAGATGAAAGGTCATCATGTGGAATTTCCTTTCCTGTTGATCTTGCTGATGAACAAATGACGGTAACTTCTGGTAAAGGGTCCTCCTATGTCTCTATTTCTTCCAAAGGTAAGCATTGTTCATTTTAAATTTTAGTGTGATCTTCTTCTACATTCTGATGATTTTCATATGCATGAGCATCGGCACCAGCAGCTGAAGAGATTAAAGTGACAACAACTTCTCCACTAGAGCAGCCACTTCCTCTTATGCTTTCTCTCGAACAAGTGCAGGACGCAAGTCCTTCAGGCTCGGCTCTAGCAAGACCGTTTATGAATCTTCCATCGAGCTCTATAATTTTTGGTGCCTCAATATCATCGCCAGGAATTTCTCTGAGCATAGTGGTTATTCCGGACTTGCTCAAGGAATTCATTGAGCAGCTGTAGGCTGTCTAAAAATCATAACAGATAGCTTATCCCCATCAAACACCAATGACGAAAGTTACAATTTGACGATTTCCAGAAGGTTACAATCTGACGATCTTCACAACAACTAATGAAAGTTCTAATCAACAGCCTTCACAATCAACATCAGGAGTTACAATCTGACAACTCTCATATTTTCGAGAAGCCAAGACAAAGATCATTCAACAACGGTCTTTGCAACGCTCTAGCAAAAGAGACTACAAATTGACGGTCTCTTCATATTAAAACGCAGATATCTCTCGAACCGTAAGGAATTTGGCAAAACTGACGGAACAAACCGAACCCAATGAAGTTGGTTTGGTCGGCTCCATCTCATCGAGATAGTCAATTTTCATATATAATTCGTCCAATTCCGACTTACGGTTTGAAAGTTATGACATGTTCTTCGCAGCAAGTTATGTTCTGAAGTCCGTCTGCAGGACTGTGTTAGACCCTAGAGGGGGGGGGTGATTAGGGTCTTATGCTAATCTAATCCGATTTAAATGCCAATTAAAAATTACTTAACAACTATATTCTTGCAAGATAGATATACAAGAGTTATGTGCAGGAATATGCAAACATACACAAGGTGATATATCCTATATGATAGAAAAATATGCAAGGATATATAAACAATAAGATATATCCTAACAAAGAGATATAGACAATGTATGTGCAAGGATATAAAAACTAACACAAGGGGTAAACAATCTAAACAAGATAGTGGATGATATAGAAATGAGCAATGCACAAAGGCGATATGAGATATGAAAACAAGAATAAGAACGCCAATGCAATCACAAACAAAACGATATGTTTACGAGGTTCGGTCCCCACGACCTACGTCCCCGCTCCTCACCTCGAGGAGATACTCCACTATCACAACCGGGTTTTCTACGTTCACCCGAATAACGTTTACACCTCATGCTCGGTTTTCTAGCTAACCGAAAACTTTACAATCAACACACTATTGTAATCCCACTCTACACCCACTAAGTGTTAGACCTAGCCGTGTCTCCCTCAAGTGCTCAGTTACAACCTCTCCCTAGGCACGTCAACCGACGTCGCTCCTCTTGGGACGATCCCCGACTCTCACCACACACTCCTCACTCGGTGTACAAGTGTATTACAAAGTGAATCTCACAATAAGCACAATATAACAAATGATTGTTCTCAACTATGGATGAGAACACAATTAAGCTCACTCTCAATGTCACAAACCCATAACCCTAAATTATACTATGAATGTAAATACAATAAGCTCAATAGGTTGTGTGTGAACAAAGAGTATCAATAAAACAATTAAACTAAACTCAATATGAAATCTAGCTTATGAAATTATAATCAAAATAATAAATTGCTAGATGAGTTTAGAAACACTTCTCTAAAGATGACAAGAGAGTAGGAGAAGAGTGAATGCTCAAACACCAAAGGATGATCTCCACTTGCTCTTGTGAAATTGAATTCACAAACTCAAACCCTCAATTGCTTAAAAGCTTCTTAAACCAAACTTAAACAAACACTAAACAAGTTTAAGCCCTTGTTAAACTATTTTAAAACATTATCATCAATCTGAGAAAAGAGTGCAATGGGGGTATATATAACCTCCCAAGAACTCAGCCAAAAACCTGAGCAAAAGACAAAAACAGCCCCAAGGCAACGGTCAAAAAACTAGCCGTTGGAAGCAGAAAAAGACCTTGTCGGTCGACCGGAAAATTCGTCGGTCGACCGGAAATTTTCATCGGTCGACCGGACCGGTCGACCGACAGACTCTCTGTTGCCCAGAGAATATATGAACTCAGGTTCGGTCGACCGGTGCGGTCGATCGAAAACGGATATGACAGAAAACTAAAAACCATTTTTCTGATTTTAAAACGCTGTTTAAAAATATCAAATAAATTCCAAAAAATGTAAAACTTTGGGGAATGATTGTAGACATGATAATAAACATGCTACAATGACTGGTTTCTAAAAAGGACTTCTCAAATGAAAAATATCATCATTTTGTAAATATGTTCAAAAAACATGAAAACCTGAAAATTGATATTTTGATATTTTGACTTAAACAACATTTTGAAATCTTATGAAATGATTGTATAGACTTGATAAAAGATAGAACATGTTGTTATGAAGTCTATAACCTAGAAATACAATATTTTCATGAAATTACATATTCTATGCAATATATTCAAAACACTAAATATGATTTCATTAAATATAAGCTTGTTAAAGATGAAATCATATATAGGCATATAAACATGAAACAAAATAGTATTTTCCAATTCTATTCATTTGTTTCATATATAAACTCGAAAATTATTAAACCAATAACATATATGTATATATATAACTATATATATACAAAAACCAAAACGTGTATGTGTGTATATGATTGAGCTTAAAGTACTAACACACATAATATAAATTCCTAAACTAAATTACCCAAGCAATGACCTTGATCTTCAATAAGCTTGACTTGGTAATCTCGCGGATGAAGCTTGAACTTGGATCTTGAACTTTGAATAGCAAGGCTTCACCGACATTCCGCCAACCTCCATTGGATATCATCGTTGAAGCACAATTCCATCCATCCTCCAATTACGTTGTTTGCCTAGAATAAATACAAAAACACAAACACTAGACAAACAACATTAGAAGTAAATTGTTTGTTAAATCATCATCAAAACAAGAAGGTCAACAGACTGGACTTCGTCTGAACATTGGACTTAGGCTGAAGTTCACCGAGCTTTCCAGAGGCTCACCTCTGCATCCAAGATTCAAAACGCAGAGGTCATTCCCACGTTCTAAACTCAAAACGCAGAGGTCGTGGCCACATTTGAGATTCAACACGCAGAGGTCGTGGCTGCATTCCAAACTCGAAACACAGATTTCATGGACTTGAAACGCAGAGTTCAACTCTGCGTTTGAAACGCAGAGTTCAACTCTGCATCCAACGACAAAAAAACGCACAGTTCATACGGAGCCTAACTCTGCGTCCAACGACAAAAATGCACAGTTAATGCAGAATCCAACCTGCGTCCCAGGTCCAGAGACGCACGGTTAATGCAGAACCCAACTCTGCGTCCTAGGCCCAGAGACGCACAGTTAATGTAGAACCTAACTCTGCATCCCAGGTCCAGAGACGCACAGTTAATGCAGAACCCAACTCTGCATCCCAGGTCCAGAGACGCACAGTTAATGCAGAACCCAGCTTTACATCCCAGGTCCAGAACGTACAGTTCATCTCTGTGTAGTGCGACCTGTGCGTTTTCAGCCTAAAACAGGCCTAACTCTGCGTTTCAGATCCAGAAGCGCACAGTTCGGGCCCAGAATGCTGTTTTCAGCGTTTGACTTGTTCAAGCACGATTTGAACGGTTCCAGAACCATTTTCTCCCCAAGATTTTAGGGGATCACTACCCTATCATGGAGAGATTTATGGGGGGTAGTTATACCCTATTAAACCCTCATTAAGGAGAGATTTAAGGGGGCTGTTACACCCCTAAATCCCCTATAAATAGTGAGAAACTCAACTGAGTTCGGATCCTCTTTTCGACTAACTTTTTGGGGATCCTTGATCGGGCATCTTGGAGCTTTCTGCAGCAACAAAGTCCTTGGAGCATTCCCTTGGCTTAACCGAACTTTCGGTTCAAATCAACTCCTTTTCAAGAGTTCAACCTCGTTCAGAGTTAAACTCGATCTGAGTTATCAACTCGTCCAGAGTTTCCAACTTGCTCTGCAAGTTCTTCTAAACTCGGTCAGAGTTTCAAACTTGCCACGGAAATTCTCCACAACGTCAAATTGTGGGGAGAAGACCACGTTCCAGTGAATCAAGACATTCGGATCGTCAATGGAGAGCAAACTCGACGCGAGCATTCGAGGGAGACACTCCATCGCCACCGTGAAGAACCCAGTATTAAACAAAGGGAAGAATCCAGATCATTCTCCTCTCTTTTGTAATCAGGAAATCCAATTGTAACTGAGATCAAAGGAATACAGATCAATTTTTCCTTCATTATCTTTTTTACTTCAAATTTTCCACAAACAGCAGCTAAAACATGTGATGAAGTAGACCATCAGTATTGTCCATGGTGGGCAATGTACTTTTGAAGCTTTTAGGCCTTTCCTGATGAACTGCATGAACAACATTAGGTGTTTGGGTGACGATCAGTGTATTGAGCGTTGTACAGAAGGCATCTCTCGTCTAGAGGAGGATCTAAAAGCTCTGCAGGACCTTGAACATGTTGACCTTGATGTGCAGACTGAACTAGCTTTTGCTAACATATAAGTTGAAATAGAACATTAACAAGAAGACGTTCAGAAAAATCTAGCTAAAAAGGAAGCACACATCGCATCTTTGCAAGAGCAGCATGATCAAATACAATCAGAGTTGGCTACTTCTACCACTGCCATGCGGACTTCTCAAGACTTCATTACTCAGATGAGAATCGTTCAACTACAAGGGGCCTTATCACAAAGAGAAGTCCAACTTGCCTAGGAAGAATGCGTTGTGAAAGGACTTTCCTCAGGAGTGCATAAGTCTTTGAACAACACTGCAAGGAGGTACAATTTCTTGATGAAATCAAGAAGGAGGCTGTTGTTGTGCTACCGAGTGAAGAAGAGCTTAGAAGACGAGCTGCAGAAATAGTATGTGCAATCCACGAGAAAAAGCTCTCGGACTTCAAATCTCGCCTTGCATCTGTTAGACTAATGGGTCTGGAAGCTTAATCATGTATCATTCTTTTGATAAGAACAAAACAGTAATTTTGTATCACTCTCTAGTATTCTGAATAAAAAGTGATAATATTTTGGTTTTCCCCTTGTTTCTTTCTATATTATGTTTTAATTTGAAACAATAAAAATAGTTGAAGGTGCCAGAGGTGTAATGTTAACTTAGCATGACTTTTGCACTTGTGATTTGAACAATATTTTTTTGGACTTATCACCTTATTGAGGAGGGTTGGTAAGTCGATTTTATCATCATATGTGTAGTATTAACTTGATGATTTTTTGTACTTTTGGTTTAAACAAGATTTCCGTGGACTTATCACCCTATTGAGGAGAGTTGATAAGTTAATTTTATCACCAGAGGTGTAGCGTTAATTTCATGATTTTTTTGTATACTTGTGATTTGAACAAGATTTTTGTAGACTTATCATCCTATGAAGGAGGGTTGATAAGTTGATTTTATCATCAAAGATATAGTATTAACTTGATGATTTTTTATACTTATGATTTGAACAAGATTTTTATGGACTTATCACTTCGTTGGTGTAGGTTGTCTAAAAATTACTATAGATAGCTGATCCACATTAAACATCGATGATAGAAGTTATAATTTGACGACTTTCAGAAGGCTACAATTAAAAAAACTTTCACGTAGATCGATAAATGTTACAATGTGACGATCTTCATAACAATCGATGAAAGCTCTAATTTAACAGCCTTCACAATCAGCATCGGGAGTTATAATCTGATGACTTTTATATTTTTAAGGAGGTAAGATGAAGGTTACAAGATGACGATTTTGCAATGCTTTAGCAAAAGAGACTACAAATTGATGGTCTTTTCAAATCAAAACGTAAATATCTCTCAAACTGTAAGGAATTTGGCAAAATTGGTGGGAGAAAACCAAACCCTTTGGGTTGGTTTGGTCAGCTCCGTCTCGTCGAGATAATTAATTTTCATATATAATTCGTACAATTCTGACTTATGGTTTGAAAGTTATGACCTGTTCTTCGCAGCAAGTTATGTTCTGAAGCCCGTCTGTAAGACTGGACTTCGCCTAAACATTAGACTTCGTCTGAAGCTTGCCAAGCTCGCCAAGCTCGCCTGAGGCTCGTATCTACGTTCTAGAGTTAAAACGATGTAACCACTGTGCAATCCAGTTGCAAACGCAGCTCAAACCCAACCGCAAACGCAGTTTCCAAGAGGTGCAAACGCAGCCTCCAAACACAACCTCCAAACGCTGCAAATACAGCCTCCAAAACGTTGCAAACGTAACTTCCAAAATGCTACAAACACAGCCTCTTAGAGCTACAAACTCAGCCTCCAAACACTGCAAATGCAACCTCCAAACGCTGCAAACACAGCCTCCAAGAGCTACAAACACAGCTTCCAAGCACCACAAATGCAGTTAAGATCCAACCGCTGATGTAGTTTCCAAATGCTGTGCTTGAATGGAGAATTCACACCCAGAACGCAAATCACTGCGTTTGACTCATACAAATGGTTCCAAAAACCATTTTCCACCCACGATCTGGGGAGTGGTTTAAGGGGCTGTTACACTCGATTAAGGGGGCGGTTATACCCCATTAAGGAGCAAATCAAGAGGACGGTTACACCCCTTAATCTTCTATAAATAGCTAAAATTTTAGCTTAATTGAAGCCTGATTCTTTAGAGGGGAACTTCTGGAGAATTGAGATCGACAATTATCTCTTGGAGCATTTTCGGATCTTGGAGGTCTTGGAGCATCCTTCATCAACAAAAGTCTTGGAGCTTAGATCTTGGCTTGAAAACCGATTTTATTTAGATCTTAATCAACTCTGTTATAGAGTTTAAAACTCGTTCTGAATTCTTAAACTCGTTAAGAGTTCTTTTCAAACTTGACAGTGTTGATGATTCATTACTTTGTTAGAGAAATGACGAATAACCGACCCCCAGTCTTAACTAAGACTTAGCAGGGGAAGAGAAGAATTTTATGATTTTTAGGGGTAATACTTCTTAAGATACCTCTCATTAATTGGCATCATGAACCTATCGCCTTTCTGGTTAATGAGATGGTAAGCCCATTCGAGTAGACTGACTCTACTACGAAGGGTCCTTTTCATTTGGGATTGATCACCTTTCTGGTTAATGAGATGGTAAGCTCCATTCGAGTAGACTGACTCTACTATGAAGGGTCCTTTTCATTTGGGATTGATCGCCTTTTTGGTTAATGAGATGGTAAGCTCCATTCGAGTAGACTGACTCTACTACGAATGATCCTTCCTATTTGGGATTAAATTTCCCTTTTGTCTTATGTGTCATGACCATAGGTCACCTGACTGCTAAGACAAGGTCGCCTTTCTTGAAGATCATTTCTTTGACCTTTTTGTTGTAGGTTTTTAAGATTTGAGCTTGGTATAACTCAATCTGTTGTTGGGCTTGAAGCCGCTTATCATCTAACGCTTCTAGTTCTTAGAGGTGTAGTCAATGTTGTCCTTCATCAGTCATCCCAGTTACAAGATCCACTCTTAGGGATAGAATCTGAATTTCTAATGATATTATAGATTCGCAGCCATAAACCAAAGAAAAAGGAGTAGCTTTTGTCGGGGTTTATACCGTTGTGCGATAAGCCCATAGACATTCACCAAGTTTTTCATCCCAGTCGCGTCGACTTTTAGAGACAAACTTTTTGAGGAGCTTTACAATGATTTTATTAAAAGCTTCTACAAGACCATTAGCT
>BQKN01001053.1:309010-335067 GCA_022839385.1 Asparagus kiusianus
GAAATTGTCCGCCACAAAATTTTAGAATATTTTATTATTTTATTATTTTATTTATTTATTTATACATATATATTTTCTGGCTATTACACCGTTGATACAACACTTTGAATTCTGAACTTGTTGCGGAACCTCTGGAAACCATGACCGACAAATTGATTTCTATTGTCGTGGACTATTCGTCTTGGTATACCAAAGTGATAGATGACGTGATGTTTAATGAATTTGATCATGTTTGAACTCTGACTTCTTTCAAAGGTATTACTTCAGCCCACTTGGAGAAGTAATCGGTTAATCCCAAGATAAACCGATGTTCTTTGGATGTTGGCGGGGTGATGGGTCTAACGATATCCATTTCCCACATCTTAAATGGCCAAGATGAAGATGTTAGATGCAGATTCGCTGGTGCTTGATGGATGAAGTCACCATGGATTTGGCATGTATGATATCGTTTAGTATAATCAATGATGTCTGTCATTATTTTTGGCCAATAATAGCCAAGTCTCTGGAGTCGGTCCCGTAATTTAGGTCCAGGCTGATGAGCTCCACACATTTTGTTGTGGGCTTCTTTGAGAGCTCCTTGTGCTTCTTTTCTGAAAAGGCAGTGAAGTAAAATTCCATCATGCGATTTTTGATATAACATTCGAGAAGTCGTATTAAGAGAATCAAAGGGCTTTCCGTTTGACAGTAACTTCTTCTTTAGGATCATCGGGAAGTATGCCGTACAAGACATAATCGATATACTGGAATCTTCAATCTCTTGGTTCGAGCTCGGTAGAAGTTTCACAGATAATCTCTGCTATTATCTCTTCTAAGTAATATTCTAGAGGGAACTTGGGTTGATATAAGTCACGAATTGTGATGAATATTTTTTGCTTCTTCCTTCGGTGGTAATGCTAGTGAAACTGACAGCGAGGCTAAAGCATCTGCATATGCATTTTGTTGGCGCGAAACGTATCTGATAAAGAAGCCTTCAAACTTTTAGGCTAATTTTAACATTGCAAAGTGGTATAGGAGCAAATCTTTATTGCGTAATTTATATTCTCCTCGAATTTGATTTACAATGAGTTGAGAATCACCGTAAGCCTCTAGATTTCAGATGTTGAGTTCCTCGGCTAATTACATCCCTAACAGTAAAGCGTTATACTCTGCTATGTTGTTAGTGCATGGCTCGGTTAAGGAAAAGCCTCTTGGGATCACATGACCATTTGGGGATCGAATACCACCCCCACGCTAGCTGTGATTCTTCCATCGGGTCTTGCTTTAGACGCACCGTTGAAGAATAATTTCCATACTTGCATGAATTCTTGACTCATGCAAGCTTCCGCAATCTCATCAGGTAAACATTCATATAATTTGGAAGAATCTGGTACCGGATAATCAGCTAAGAAATCTGCTAGGGCTTGGCCTTTAATAGATTTTTAAGGCATGAATCACATTGTATATTACGATAGAAGTATTACCTATTTTTTGAGGCGGCAGTTCGATGAAGAAGGTTTTGTCATAAGTACTCTCAAATGATTTACTTTGAAAATGGCATGGATAAATTGTCCGACCAGGTAGTGTCGCATTTTTTGGATGGCGAACACTAAGGCAAAACATTCTTTTTCTACTAGATTATATCGGTGTTCAGCTCCAATCATGGTTCTGCTGAGGTAATAAATTGCATATTCATGACCCTGATCATATTTCTAGGCTAACAAAACTCTAAGAAAATGATCCATGGCTCTCACATATTACATGAATGGTTTTCCTGATACTGGGGCCACTAGATGTGGCTGGGTGAGGTATCGCTTAATTTTCTCAAACGCCTTTTGACAATCTCCATCCTAAACGAATGAGACTCCTTTCTTCATCAATTTAGTAAAGGGCTGGTAGCGTCTCGAGAGATTTGATATGAATCTTCGGATATAAGCCAATCTGTCTTGTAAACCTCTGAGTTTTTTAATGTTCTTCAGAGGTCGCATTTCTTGGATGGCACGAAGCTTTTTTGGGTTGAGAGAAATCCCCTTAGACGTGACTATAAATCTGAATAATTTACCGCTGGCTGCCCCCAGGAAAGATTTAGTTAGATTCATCTTCAGTTGATGTGATCGCATGATATCGAACATCATCTTTAGATCTGAAAGATGATCGCCTTTCATTTGGCTTTTTACCGTGATATCATCCACATAACACTCTATCTTCTTGTGTAGATGTTCATGGAAGATTGTACTCATGGCACCCTAATAGGTTGCACCAGTGTTCTTCAATCCGAAGGGCATTATTGTATAACAGTACACCCCCAGTGGCGTTCTGAAAGCTGTGTGTTTTTCATTTTTAGGGTACATATTAATCTGGTTGTATCCTCAGAATCTGTCCATAAAAGACATCCTCTCATACTCACAAGTATTACCAGTCATGACATTTATGATTGGGAGAGGAAATTCGTGTTTTGGACATGCAGTATTTAAGTCATGAAAATCAACACAAATTCTGACATTCCTATTTTTCTTGGGTATAGGGATAATGTTAGCCACACAGTCAGGGTGTTGTTCCTGCCTGATGAAACCTGAATCGATAAGTTTTTTGACTTCTGATTCAATTGCTTCTATGATCTCTGGACAGAACCGTCGTTGTTGCAATTTAATGGGCTTTGCATCCGGATCGATATTGAGACGATGCATGGCTACCTTTGGGTCGAGGCTAGGCATGTCTTCATAGTTCCAAGCAAAGACATCTATATATTCTTTGATGAGAGATATAAGGTCTTCTTTCTCGGATGGTGATAAGCTCTCGCTTACGAAGATTGACTTGGGATTGGTCTCGTCCCCCATATTTATTTGGATCACCTTATCTTCTGTGGGTGGCTCACGTTGTTCAAAACACATGTCCCATAAAATATTAAGGCGTTTGATCTATGGACCGTTAGTTGATTCAACCAACTCTTCATCATCCTTTTCATCATCATCTAGATAACTAGTTGAAGTCATGTTTACATACATACCTTTGAAGACTGCACCAATGCTAACATCGAAGCCCTATGATGACGTTCCGGATGAGTGGCCTCAATATAGACATTAATCGGATTCATTTTCTGAAGAAGGGGGTGTTGAAACGTAGCCTAATCCCCTTACGGTATTATAATAATGAAGAGGTTTTCCTTCTGGAGCGAAAGATCGAATTGGTATTCGTTTTCCTTTCACGAAGTTTAAGCCTTCATGTTTATTAAAATCGTAACCCATACTCGGGAGGGGAAGCTGCTCCAACGAGCCGGAAAAACGTCTCTTCACCCCAAACCCCTTAACTCTCTCCCCAAATTAAGGGGAAGGTTAAAGTCCCTTAACCTTCCCCTTATAATTTTATATTAATATTTTTTAATGGAGTTAATGTATAGTTAATTAAATTTAGTTAATATATAGTTAATTCAAAATAAAATAATTGAGTTAATGTATAGTTAATTAAATTTGATTAGTATTTTTTAAAACGTACCCCTTATAATTTTTTATTAATTTTTTTATTAATTTAAAACGTACCCCTTATTGTTAAATAAAATTAATATTAAAATAATATTAATTTAAATTTAATATAATATTTAACTTTTTAACATGATTTATATAAATTATTTATTATATAAATTAATTATTTGTTAAATTTTAATTTGATTAATTAATTTAATGATTATATAAGGTAAATTTTTTAATTTAAATTATTTAATTAATCATTTTTAGTTATTAATATTTAATTATTTATAAATAAACCACATATTTAATTAAATCCTAATCTATAAAATTAAAACACTAAATATGATTAATTATTTAATTAATCATTTTTAGTTATTAATATTTAATTATTTATAAATAAACCACATATTTAATTAAATCCTAATCTATAAAATTAAAACACTAAATATGAATAATTAAGAGGTAATGGGACTTTTAAGGGAGAATCATTGGAGGAGAACCTTCCCCTCCCTTAAATGTTCTCCTAAATTAAGAGAGATTGTAGGGATCCCTTGCGGATGCTATAACCCTTTTAATATTTTGTTGATTGATAGATTGTGCATGAAGTGGAGAACTGACATACATAGTTTGCTTCTCTTGTCTATCATTTTATTATTCAGTTTTAGTTGTTCGCTCGTTACCGTGCGATTTCTATGATAACCGAACAGAATGAAAACAATATGAGACGCACTTCATACGCCAGCCTCAACTTTTCAACTTTCCATTTTCTGCAGTCCAAACAAGGTTTTGCAGATAGAGACAAACCAAAACTTTTGTTTTTGAGCTTTGCTACAATGACCCAAAATATGGGATCAATAGGGGGGATAAGTGAGGTGTCCACCTCCTATTGGATAATGAGTTGGCCATCAAATGATGACCAACTCATTATCCAATAGGAGGTGGACACCTCACTTGTCCCCTCTGTTGGTCTCATATTTTGGGTCCCTGACGAATTTTTCTTTGTTTTTTTACTTTCCGATCCAAATAAACAAAGAGCTGCTAATATACCCTCCACAAAATAAATAAATAAATAAATAAATGAAAATGAAAAAAATACTAATAATTATCATTATTTGTCATCCTATCAATCAGGACCAATAACCCTTTTGTTATAAAGAGCCTCCCCTCCTCCCTCTTCCTCTTCCTCCATACTCAGTCCCAATCTCAGATCCACCACCCCCCCCTCCCCTCACAAAGAGCAATGGAGACGTTTTATATCGTGTTCTTTGGGTTTTTGTCGCTGGTGGTGGCTGTGCTGGAGCTGAGCAAAGGCAGCAAGGACAAGATCTCAACCTCCTCCGCCTTCAACTCCTTCAAGAACAACTACCTCGTCGTCTACTCTCTCATGATGGGTAATTTTTTAATCTCCCTTCCTTTTGTCGTTGTTCTTCGATTTGAACCCGACGTTTGAGCCTGTTTCTGGATCTGGGTCTTGCTCGGATTTTGCCCATTCGGTTTGTTTTAGTCGTGAATTTGGAATTTTAGTAGATTCTACTGGGGGGATGGGTTCGATTTCCCCAGTTAATTGGTGAATGTTCGATGAAACTTGGTTGGGTTTTCTTTTGGGAGTAATTTGTTGGGTTGTGAAATTTATCTGGGTTTTCATTAGTTTCTTTGCGTCTGTGTAGATTGTGAGATTTATTTGGGATTCTGATGTCCGTTGTTCTGATATAGCACCTGGGCTTTTTGGCATTTGCTTAGACTGGGTTTTGTTTGGTAGAAAGCTCAAATTAAGCCAAGAAACCTGAAGACCTTTCAGTTTTGCTATACTATTTTGTCAAATAATGCTCAGACTACTTGCACACGTTTATGATAATTCTGGGGTTGGGATGGAGCTCTTCATTAATTGAGAGAGTGGGAGACAAATCAGACGTATTTGGAGTGATTTGTTGGCTTGTCGAGTTGTATATTCTGGGGTTTCCTTTATTTTCCATATTTGTGTACGTTAATCTGACTATATCACTGATGGTGGAGTTATCATTCTCTAAGTCTTTATTGAAGTAGTTCATATTACCCAAGAAAAGGAGGAAAAAGAAAAAAAAGGAAAAAGAAAGAAAAGCCAAGATTAGAGATATACTTGCCGCCACTGTCATTTTGTTGATTGGTTCTTTGCCCTGGTTCAGCTGGAGATTGGTTACAAGGTCCCTATGTCTACTTCCTCTACAGTCAGTATGGCTTTGATAAGGGTGACATTGGCCGTCTTTTCATCGCTGGTTTTGGATCCTCCATGCTCTTTGGAACAATTGTAGGATCTCTCGCTGACAAACAGTGAGTATTTCGATATATGTTCGGTTTTTAATCTAGCAAGAGTTTGCAATATTATTCATTTTGAATCTAATCCAAATGCACCCAAATGCAGAGGTCGGAAGAGGGCATGTGTTACCTACTGCATAACTTACATCTTGAGTTGTATGACCAAGCATTCCCCGCAATATAAAGTGTTGATGTTGGGCCGTATATTGGGAGGAATTGCCACGTCTCTCTTGTTTTCGTCTTTCGAATCTTGGCTTGTTGCTGAGCATAATAAGGTGAAGTTTTCTACTTCTCTCCTACCCTTTCAATTTGTTGGTTTCTTGTGGTTTCTTGAGATTCACAAAGTTATGCTATGACATCTTTCCTATATTTGATAAAAAATGTTGAGAATTGGTAAATCTTGTGGCCCGTAAATTTTCCGATCATCAATTGTTGATTGGTGTTTGCAGTTGTTTTATTAATTGTGTGAAAGAAGTGAACTACCTTATATGGACAGTGTATCTCGTACTTCGTACATTCTGATCAAAATTTTGTGTACTCTCTTCTCTTTCGTTGCCTATTATTTACTCATGTGAACATTCAAACATATTTTAGAATTTTAGAAGAAATCTGGAGTAAACTAGTTATGTGGAGCTCGGTTCATAGGGATACATTTTAGTGAGTGCTGATAAGACATTCTTCTGTTATGCCTTTACTTATATGTTGCTGGATGTTGCTAATTTGCTTGTCAACTCTTCACATTAAGGAAGAAGCAGGGAGAGCCTTATACCTAAACAGATTGATCACATTTCAAACGGCTATATTCTATAGATAGAAAATCATCTTGATCTTGTTTAAATCATTCTGCCAGAAGAAAACAGTCACATGCCAATATTCACTGAGAACATAGGGGACGACTGGACCTTCCAGCCATAAACTATATTTTAGCCATTAAAAATAAGAGGCTCGTTCAAAACAAACTAAACACAACCACTACTCAGAAATCCATCAAAGAATGAAAACTGACTACGAGGATACCAAATGGTAAGACCAAATGACTACCAAAGAAAAGTGAAACGAGAATTCCTCAAATTCCTAAAGGAATCATGGGAACTGAACTCCGATAAGAGAATCTGAAGAACATCTGCAATGATCATTCATATTGGAGATACATCCACTTTCCTCTTCTTAGAGACAAATCAATTACCTGTCCAAATCCCCCCCCACCCAAAAATAAAAATAATAATAATAATAACAAAGGAAAAAAAATAAAAAATGTAAGGGCCAAGAGTTAGTGATTAAACTTCCTTAAAAATGTAAATGAATTACTCTCAGTTGACGGGATCCATGTCGAAGCTATTCAGATGACAGGTGTCTTATGTTTCTTTGACATACATTTGAGTGCATAACACACACTTAACTTTTGCGTAGAATGGTCATCTGACTCCAAAGCACCATATTTCTTGTGGCCCTTTATCGGAAATTAAAACTATATCAATTTGGATAGTAAAACCATGTTGAATACATTCAACTGTTAGGTGTTCGATTTTCTTGAATGCATTGCCATAACTTTAAGCTTCCTTTAATCCTTTGTATTAAATCCTTATTTGGTAATGCCAAGTCAATCAAACGGTTGACACTTTTCCTTCACCATACTAATCCATGAAGCTTGAGGAAAAGCATGACAAGCTGCTACTCAGAACTGTGCATGCAAACATCCCATATATCAGACAGTTGTGGCATTCACAGAAATAGGAAAGTTGTTTCCTTACGCACATGAGAAACTACATGACCAATGTAGATAAACATATTTTATCCAAATTTTCAACTATCAATAACGTGAATGACCAAATTAACCTATAACTTTCACTCTGGATGAGCAACTGCATACCAAAGAAGCATATGATAAAAACTGAACAAACCACCATTTACGTGACATCTCTAGCTTTATATTAAATTATTGAACATGGTATCTGGAGCATATGTTTGAGTGTTTAGCCATCTCTTCTTCTTCTTCTTCTTCTTTTTATTTAGCATTTAGCCATTGATTTTGTGTTTCTGTTAATAAATACTACAACACAATAAATACTACAACACTTTTTGGAGAAATAAGTAGCCTACTTTTGATCTTATATATGATTTCTAGCTGTTGTCGCATAAGAATGTTGTTCAGTTGTGTACATCACTATTAATTCCAGACTTGTAGTTTGAACATGCTTTTACATCCATGGGCTGTATCCAAATATATTTGCAGCCATGTCATAATAATAAGTTAGTGCATTGTGTTACACTGAGATATAAGATTCCAGAGATTAAGGCCCTTTGGTCTGGCAACTCCAGCTTAAACTGGTTCAGTGGAATAAAACCAGTGTAAGTCCTAGCCCTAGCTTGGCAAATGATTAGACCCGGGCTTAAGTTTTGGGAGGCCAAATTTTGGCCTTAAACCAGTTCAGAATTGGTCCACCTCCTCCGGTCAAGAACTGAACCTGTTTAGGTTAGAACTGGTTTAAGGAAGAGTTGCCAAAATGACCCTGAGGTGTGATCAGAATGCACTGTCAAGCTTCTGATTGTATTTGAATTAAGGTTGATAATATTTTTCAGATGATTAAATCAGAGGCCATTGTATCTTCTGCACATGTTCGATGTTCTATTTCATATCTTTATTCTGACTATGGCATACATGATGATTTTTCAGAGGGGATTTGAACCGCAATGGCTGTCTTTAACTTTCTCGAAGGCTATTTTTCTTGGCAATGGTCTCGTTGCCATTATCTGTGGATTATTTGCAAACATGTTGGCTGATAACTTGGGTTTTGGCCCTGTGGCTCCTTTTGATGCCGCTGCTTGCTTCCTTGCAATTGGCATGGCTGTTATCTTATCAACATGGAGTGAAAACTATGGAGACCCTTCTGATAACAAGGATTTAATTACTCAGTTTAAGGGTGCTGCTTCAGCCATTGCTTCTGGTTAGTATGCATTTTCTTGGTAAACATGTGATGTGTATTTCACAAATGGTTATCATATTTACCATTACATATCACGTTGTGTTATTCAGATGAGAAAATTGCTATGCTTGGTGCAATTCAATCACTATTTGAAGGCTCCATGTATACCTTTGTGTTCTTGTGGACTCCTGCTTTAAGCCCAAATGACGAGGACATTCCTCATGGTTTTATTTTTGCGACCTTCATGTTATCTTCAATGTTGGGTAGCTCTATTGCATCACGGCTAATGGCTCGGCCAACACTTAAAGCTGAAAGCTACATGCAGATTGTTTTTGTAATCTCTGCATTGACTCTACTACTTCCTGTTCTTACACCTGTAAGTCTTGTGGCTTATTTCCTAGGCATTAATTAGTTTTTACATATGATTATTGATTGATTGTTTAATTGGCTAATGATGTGAAACAGTTCTTAGTGACACCTACTGCGGTTAAAGGGGGAAGTATCTCCCTTGCGGGCTGTATCCAACTCTTTGGCTTCTGCACCTTTGAGGCATGCGTGGGAATATTTTGGCCATCCATAATGAAAATGAGATCACAATATATTCCAGAAGAGGCTAGGAGCACGATCATGAATTTCTTCCGCATTCCACTCAACATTTTTGTGTGTGTTGTGCTTTACAATGTAAGCGTTAGACTTCTTAACTTCCACTTTATTGATCTAGCATGCTCTCCGCCCCTCCCTCCCTCTCATAACACTTCACATATGGAACTTTACTCGAAAAGACAATAGTTCCTCAATTTTTTGGTACCATTATTATTTACTTCCTGTGGTTATTTTCTTCTAGCTATTAGATCTTTAGATTTGATGGCTAGAAAAGTGGAGATGGAATCTTCTATGCCTAAAAGAGTATATATTTAGCCTATATGCCCTCTTTGGTATAATATTATTTAAGCATCTTTGTAACATGATTTTTGATTAATAATTAGATTTTAGATGGAAATTCAAATAATAATGTGCATATGTCTTTTGCATCGGCCATATATATACGTAATCCTGTGCAGATACATATTGAATGTGCACATATGCTCTAACTCCCATTCTTATGTATCATATGCTAATCCAGCACTTGATAAATTAGAAGCCACTTACTTTAGAACCTAGATTGAAGTTTGAGCTCAAACTCATTTCATAATTCATACATATAACTTTGCATTAGTTAGACAAAATTCATTTTGTCACTGTTTGACTCTTCTCTTTTCATTAGTTACAAATTGTAAAATTTTAGTTTTATCCGTCCCTATATTTTAATTTTATTTACATAGAAAAAACCGCTTATATGAGAGCCGAAAGATGCTTCATCTTCATATTATTTTCTCTCTAAAATGAAATGGTGGTCTCCTCTGTAATGATCAATAAATCAACTCATAGTATTTCACTTGTCAGTTGGCAAAACTTCAGATATTCATCCAGTCCAGTGGGGATGGATATAAACTATGTAGGAGGTCAAAGGAAATGTTCCAGCTTTATATCAAAGCTAATCTGAATGTAAGGATGTTGCCAACAAAATAGTTGTCTTAATTGTTGTGAATTTGCTGCTTTTGCAGGTGAATGCATTCCCTATCACCGTCATGTTTGGCATGTGCTCTATTTTCCTATTCATTGCTTCCATTTTGCAAAGGCGGCTGATGACTGTTGCTGAGGCCCACAGATCAAGTAAGTTGAACATTACCTCAATGATTTCTTATTTCGACTCGACAACTTAAGCCTTAGTTGCTGATGTTATCCAAAGATGTGGTTTGCATGAAATTCTTAATTTCCTATATCATCAGATTTTAAATGACTAGCTGATCATAAATTGGTCACACATGAAGCTTTGAATGAACAAGAGTTCATAAGCTGTAGAGCCTGGATGAAGAATGACGGCCGCTGTATTTAGCAACTGAAAGGGCTACTGCACTTATTCCAATTCTGGTTATTGAATAGACCACACCTATTAGGGAACACTCTTAAATTTATGGATAAATCTCGAGTCTTTAACTGATGTCTTGCAATCTAAGTACAATTCCATCAAAAGTGTACGTTTTTTCATGGTCAATTGTAGATAGACCTCCTATAGTATGACTGTTTGGAAATTACTACCCCTCTAGTTTTGTTTTTTCAGATAGACCCATGCGTGATTTTTTGTTACTTTTTAACCCACAGAGAGAAAATTATATATAATTTTAACAATCAGACACCCCTGAGAATAAAAGAGTCCAAAATAAGTTCACTGAAGGGGGCCATCTGCAAAAAATAAAACTAGAGGCAGTAAGTTCAAAACAGCAATACTATGAGGGGTGTATCCGCAATTAATCCTTGCTTCTGTGCATCTCCAACCAGTGTATTTCCAATTGCATTATTGATTATGTCTTGGGATACCTGCGCTCGCCTGCTCACTGTCTGATGATGCTTTACTGCAGAGTCTGAAAACTGGACATCAATGAAAGAGAGGGATCCTGAAACAGAACCACTAAGCATGTAACAAGCAATGAGCTGGTGGAAACCAGAATTAGTTCACTTTTTAGTGGCCTCAACTCAGAAGATAATTGCAACCGCATCATCGCTAATTCATATTTCAAATGAAGTATCCTTTGTGAAGGAGATTGGAGATTCGTAGCGCAGTGAGATTCAGTATCACCCTCAAGTTAAAATCCTGTAGCCTCTTTTAAATTTTTTCGCAGTTAAAAGTAATTGGTCTCAATGAGCTCTTAGCTGGGGTTAGTGGGTTGCCTGTTGGATCGCTAATTCATACGTCGAGCCTTTCTATGTGCAGTTTGGATCTTTAGTTTGCGGGTATATTGGAAATAGTTCCTACGGTTCTGGAGATGCAATAATTTCGTGCGTTATAGTATCACTGATGAAACAACTATTTGATGATTTGTTCTTGATGCGTCGTCTATTTCTTGATCTTGTTGAATGTGCCATAAACTAGAGCCTCGATCCCACGGGATGGCCTGAGTTAAAGAATGTCAATTCAGAAAAGTTTGTTCGACTCAAATCTGCTCACTGGGCATATATTTTTTCTTACTATTCCAATATCATTTCATTGGGAAATTGATGGTTGAAAAAAAAAGTTTATTCTAAGTTACATGGGTACGGCTACGGGTTCACTAATAGAAACGAACCCAATTTATGTCCCATGAGTTTGAAGAATTGCATGTGAAAAGTAGGATATCTGTCCAAGAAGTATATGAGGAGTGCTTAAATTAAAACATGCATTATACAATTGAGTACACATTTGCATAAGTGTATGGAAATATCCTACAAGTGTCCACTAGAATTTCGATGTTGGGTGCGGGTATGACATGTGTACAGCTCCAAATAGAAGTACCCATGCAACATAGGACTTAACTTATTGCTTTATTAACTGCATAAAAAATGTAATACAATTTAGAGTATGAGTACTATCATATTAGTGAACCCGTGCACACTCGAATCGATCTTTGTATTTTTTCTAGTACGATACTAATATAACCTTTCGTTGTATATCTTTATCTATTTTGGAATATTTCCTATTCGTGCTAAACATTTCTTCCCACATCTTGTGGGAGAGGAGTACATATTTTCTTGGAATAATTACGTATACACAAAATTATCTGGTCTATATAGAGGGGTAATTTGCAAATTTTCATTGTCTCTTGTATGAATAAGAACAATCTACCCTCATGCTTATTATTCTAATAGGATTCATTTTCAAAAGCGAGAACTCATGCTTCATAACAAGTGACATGAAATTTCATGGATTATAGAAAATCATAAAGGAAGTAAAAAAAAGACAAATTGCATTTTACTATTATTTTTTAAAATCAGTATAAATTATATGCAAAACTAATATGTGTGGAAACCCCTTGGTACATGCTAGAAAATAATTTCTGATAAGTTTTCTTATTTCTAATTTAGCTCACAATTTTTTTTGTAAAGAGTTTTCTATAGAAGATAAAAATCACATAAAATTTGTAGAAATCCACGTTTGACTTTTTTTGCTGGAAATGATGGAAATCTAACAAATTAAATTATTTTGACAATTTAAAAATTAGGAAAATGGATGACAACTCTTTATTTTACAATCCATCTCTTTCACTCTTGTTTTTCAAGTTTGTAGTCGTCTTTTTGGATTTACTGTGACATCTCACCGACCCAAAGTTATAGTCCTACATCAGTGAGGGAATAAGATATTTAAATGTTTATATAGTGAAGCTAAAGACTCAAGTGTAACATTGGCTAGTCAATTTTGACAGTGATTTGAGCTAAACAATACGTTACACTCGGTGGGTCCTACGGCTTGCACGCGCCAACAGGCCTGCGGGCCCGGGACGTGACAAATGGTATCAGAGCAGTTGACAGCCGGAAGTGTGGAGCTAAGTGTTATGCATGGCTAAGTGCTACACCGTGTGGTGGGAACCACCTCTAGAGCCCATAGGAGCTACCTCTAGAGTCCACATCGCCTGGTAGCCTGGGATGTGCTAATTGTCATGTCGCGACGAGGACGTCGTCTTCGTAAGGTGGGGTAAATATGACATCCCACCGACCCAAAGTTATAGTCCCACATCGGTGAGGGAATAAGATATTTAAAGGTTTATATAGTGAAGCTAAAAGACTCAAGTGTAACATCGACTAGTCAATTTTGGCAGTGATTTGAGCCAAACAGTACGATACACTCGGTGGGTCCTACGGCTTGCACGTGCCAACGGGCCTACGGACCCGGAGCGTGACATTTAAAACCAAACAATAGAGTGACATAAAAATTGCCTCCTACTCTTGTTTAGAGCTTTAAACGGAAAAAAGAAAAATCTTTTTGTATGGAAAGGTGTTGCCTATGGTTTCAATGAATTGAAACCAAGGGTGATAAAAATTAGTGAAAAATCCTAAAGACGGTACAAATGGGCAAAATAATGGTATACGTGTCACTCTCTTTATGCTTTTGTGTAGACTAGTATAGTGCACGTGCAACGCACGTGGACATATTTGTTTTATGTTCTAATACTTTACACAATTTATTATTTACTTAATGGAAGAGTTTCATTTTGAATGTAATTATAACAACATTTGAGGACTTATTTGTAATTTTCTTACAATTTAGATCATATACTTCTTTCAATCTTCTTAAGATTTAAGTTTTGAACTATATAGGGGTTTATCTGTAAAAAATTATGAAGTTTTAGTATTTTTCTATAAATATATGAAATTTCAATGGTCTTTGTGAAAATTATGAAGATCCATGGTTGTTTGTGAAAAATTCAGGGTTATTTTGTGAACATTGGCAAATCATGAAATACCCAAAAGATACAATTTTTTTAATATTAAAAGACATAGTTCTATTTACTTTATAATTTAAGATAATGAATGACATTTAATAACTACTGGTAGTTTTATGTGCAAATTTAGAATATAATTTTAACATTAGAGAGGTTATAATATACTTATTATATAAAAAAATTTACACAAAAGATAAAAATTCCAAGTTTGTTCTTTACTTTTATGTTAAGTGCGTCATGCTATTCCAGTTTATATTAATTATCTTTATTTTTGCTATTCTATTATAACAAAATAAAATTCTCACTTTCACCTTCTCTCTTTTCTATTATCATATAATTAGTAACATGCTACAAAAATATATCTACTAAGATCATGGATAATGCAATATTTTTCTTAAATCACAATTAAGTACAAAGTAATAATTATAAAAATAGAAAAAAATTCATTAACCGGCCCCCCCCCAAAAAAAAAGACCTTAAACTTTAACCTCAATCCGAATTCTCCACATTTCCTTGTTTCAATCGTATCCTCAATCCGCATATAGCCGTCAGTCTAACAATCACATCAGTATAAAGTATAACCCGAGTAAAACTCAGTACTTCCTCAGCACAACTTCAATCGTCTTCACCCCCCTTTGTCGTTATCTCTTCTGAAGAGATAATGTTTTCACTGGCGAGCTTGTATCATCCAAATAATATCATAGTAAAGCCATGAGGTTAGTATATGATCCTGTTAGGGTTGTAAGAGGCGAGTGTAAATCTAAATCATTAAATGAGTGAATTTATATAGGTTGCAAGTAAGGACTATTATGATAAATAAAAAAAAGTAGGCTCTTTGGATTCCGTAACAGTCAACTGTAATTGCCACTTAAATAAAAACTACAATTAAAAATTTAACTCTCATTTCAAGTATGCATGAATGCATGTACTAATGCCATTTTAAGTTGACACTTTGTTTGCAAATTGAAACATATATTATTAGTTTGTCATATGTGCGTTTTAAGTGGAGGGGTTACAAAAAATAAAAGTTAATATTAGCGAACAATTAATAGGAGAGTTATGCCATTATCAAGAATGTATGCATGTAAGCATTTTAAGTTGACACTTTGTTTGCAAATTGAAACGTATATTATTAGTTTGTCATATGTGTGTGCATTCAATTCTCAGCTATTATGTCAAATACAACTTACAATCTTAAATTTTTTTATGATAATATTAATATTGGATTAGTGGAGGAGTAGTTTGTCATATGTGTGTGCATTCAATTCTCAGCTATTATATCAAATACAACTTACAATCTTAAAAAAAATTATGATAACATTAATATTGGATTAGTGGAGGGCTTACAAAAATAGAAGTTAATATTAGTTGACAATTAATAGGAGAGTTATGCTATTATTAAGAATGTATGTATGTATATATATGTGTTTATATGTATGCAGGTATGTATTTTATGGATGCATGTATGTGGTTTGGAGGGTATTTTTAGAAGAAATGTTTTAACGTACCAACATACTTTTATAATAGTACTAGTTTTTATGCACACGCAATGCACATGGTTAAATATTAAAAAATTGTATTTATTTCATTACTTTAAATAAGTGAGATTTATCTTGAGTTTAAATATGTATAATTGAATTATAAGATTTATTAGTATTTTATTTAAATATTAATAAAAATAAATGTAATGGAATTTAAGCTAAACTTGGATGAAGATACATAACTGGGATATGGTAATTGTTATTATGAATTGTAGTTATAGTAATAAAGAAAATATTCCAAAAATTTAAGTTTATTCAAATATTTTTGACTCAAAAAGCTAAGATCATTGTTTGATTTACTGCAAACTTGTAAATTCTTTTTCTTCTAGGAATTTTATATTGATCACCACCACCAACACCCAACAGGAAAATTTGGTCCCTTATTCAACATGGCAACAATCTCAGCAAGTAATAATTAGTAAGCCAATGAATTTTTTTGAAAACATTGGTTAATATTGAAGTTTGTGACAACCCCAAGCAAAATCATCACAACAGTAAACATTAAACATATTTTTACGGATACAGGACAAAACAAATATGGCTCAATAGTAATTCTTTGCCAATTGGTTAAAGAGGCCACCTTTATATCATTAATGTTAGGTCACATGATTTTATGTGATGTAAGTAATCACATAAGCATATAAAACTACTAATAATTTTACATGAAAATGCCTTATAAAAATTCCTAATTGTACTAAAAAATTAAGTTGTGATATAAAATGATTAAACAATATTGTTCTCCCTACTCATCATGATCCTTCAAGTTCCACTCATCTGAACTTAAGACATATTAAGAAAATAAATATGAAAACTTCTTAGCATGATTATTAGCAGTTACTTCTGGTTGGTTTAAGCTCTGTAGTCTGATGTTGGGGGGGGGATAGGAAATTTTGCGCATCACAACATGCCATGATATTATCCTTTTGAGTAACAATATGTCATGATAACCTCATAGTTTATATACTTCTTGCAGGCATATATGTTTCTTGAAACTTATATCCAACATTTAAGTTTCAATCACCGCAAAACCAGTGAAATTAGTTATATCTCGAACTGACAAAGACAAGCACCTTCACTGGTTAGAGGATGAAATGTACATTCTCCAATTAAAATACTTTCCTCAAACTTGCAGGCAGAGGCAGGCTGATGAATTCCGGGAGTCATGGAGATCTTCTAATGATCATGAATGTAATTTTCATTCAAAATAGTGTTTCTTAAGAGAATTTACAAATTAGTTATAACTGGAATTTATAGTATTGCACCTTTTCTAAAACTTTTATATGCATGGACTCAGACCTGCACAATTAGCTTAAGAGATTAATACTTTGCATAAATTTGTAGGCTGTTCATTTTTCATGTCTTTGAGTTTCAAATATAGATATAACTTTTATGACCTCCGTCTCGGTTTGTTCTCTTTTTTATTTTATATAGTTTGTGGACAAACTTGTGCGTCTGCCTTAAGAGTGAAGTGGTAGCATGCGGGCTTATATATGCGGCAACGTGCAGGTTTCAAATTCCTATTCTTGGTTAGTTAGTATTCAATGCTCATCGGAAAGGGATCAATGAAAATTTTAGAGTCCTCACACATTTGCGCTCTCTTCAAAAGGCACAATACGTTTCAGTCTACCCAGGGCAATAATGATTCTTTCTCGTCCAGAACTAAGACACCAGACTCACAGCCTCAAGTTCCAAAGGTAAGACAAGTCTATATGCTATTATTTTTCGAGTGAAGGTGTTTGGTTTTGTCTGCTTACAAAAGCATTTGTGTTTTTTTCATTAGGATTCTACAAAGAATGCTAGGATAAAGTTCATCCTTGACAAATATCCGAAGTTGAGGAAAATGGGTGATCACTCTAAATCTGAACAAGCTGACTTGCATTCCAAAAAAAGGTTATATAAGGAATTTTAATGCCTATATAAGGTATAGTAATCTAGTTTTTTATTACTATATAAGGAATTTTAATATTTTAATTGATTAGAATATTTTGTTGTTTTAAATCATAGCATAATCTATTGGTCGTATGCACTATGCACTCAAACAAATAAATCTATGCAAAAACATAAAGTAATTAAAAGCATGCAAAGAAAAAGAAGAAGAAGAAGAAATAAATATAATTAAATAAATTTAAATTAAAATAATATCAAACATGAAGATTTACCTTGATATATGTGAGAACCTGCAACAATCTTTATTCCTCTAAATTCTGCATGAAAATTGAAGAATTTTGAAAAAAATATCAATTTCCATAAAAATTAATTGCAGCGTAAAACAAATATCACCATTAAATTAAATACACAATATTTTTAAAGAATAATCATGAAAATATAAAAAAACATACATGTTGAAGGAGATGGAGAGTTACTATGAAAATTATGTAATTTCTTAGTTTATATATAGGCATGAGGTATTGCATGTGATAGGATAATAGTTATAATTAGAGTTTTATTAGGATTTGATCATAATTAGAATATTTAATCAATCGGGCGGATTTGTTATCGATATTCAAATAATAATAACATAGTTCTGATAATCTTCCGATAATCTGTTATGATAAAATAGTTCTGATAGTTCCGATATATAACATAGTTTGATTTGTTATCATAGTTCTGATAGTTATGATAGTTCACGCACTGTTACTTTCATGTTTAAGGAGATAATGCAGTTATTATGGGTAACGGTTATTTTCTACTACCGATTCAAATTATGCATTAAGAATAAGCAATTTCTCACGGAAATAACAGATTACGGATTTAAGAACAGATAAAGAGTCCATGCGCATATGAAACACTTGATACATGGTCATTAAATTTAACACATGATAAATGTTCAAAATTCAATTATGATAAAGTTCTGTTATTATGATAATTTCACTGTTATTATGCGGATTTAATAATCTTTTATTACGGATTTAAGAACAGATTACAGATAAATGTTCTGTTATTATGATAATATCAAATCTGTTACGGATAATTGTGTAATTACTTATTCCTATCATGAAAATAACAGATTACGGGTTTCATTTAGCTCACGAATAAGCAATTTCTCACGAAAATTGTCATTAAATTAAATTCAAAAATTAGAATTTGATTATAGATAGGATAGTTCAAACTATAAAGGGGTATATTTGTCTAAAAAAGATTTTTTGTGCTTTTAAAGGGAGTATGATATGATATGATATGATTAGATTAGATTAGATTAGTGACGATTGCTGAAACAGGGAAAGTGGCAACTGACTGAAAGAGTATCCATCTAGTCTTTGTTTGGGCCTTTTTTCGAGCAAGAAATAGTGATGAGAAGGCCGGCCCAATGTTTCATTGTCTCCTCATTTCTTTTTCTTTTTTTTTTCTCTCTCCCTTTTTCTTTTTTGTTCTTTTTCCCTTTTTCTGTTTCCTCAACGACTGACCATTTCAAACGTCTCTCCTACTTGCCCTCTTTTCCCGCCACGCCCTTCTCATCCTCCCCTCCTTGCCCAGATCATCCAAAATACCGAACAATTTTTTTTTTGAAATAATTACCATAATAATAAAAGTTGAAATAGCAAAATAAAAGAAATTCAACTATCCAAATCCAGCAATGACGATGGAAGGAGACAATGAAGAAAAAGATGTAGATAATGAAGATGAAAACCAAGATGAGCAAGAAGAAGAAGAAGAAGAAGGTGATCATGAAGACAAAGGAGAAGGTGAAGCCGGGGCCGAGGATGGATCCTTCTTCGAATCCTTCGACCGCGTCCCCTCCGGCATCAACTTCGACGTCGACGACCTCCCCTCCTCCTCCTCTGACGACGGCGATGAAGCTGATGACGTCCGCGTCTCCTTCGCCTCAGCCATCCCCCCTCCCTCCTTCTGCCGCCGCAACCTCGATGATTTCGAGGGCATGGATCTCCCGGAAATCAAAGAAGACGAGGAGGAGGATGAAGAAGACGCGGACGGCGAGGCATACGACTACAACGTCTGGATGGCCCAGCCCATGGACATGTCAGTTTCAGAACGCCGCCGCAAGCTCCTCCAAGGGATGGGCCTCGCCAGCAGCAAGAACCTCCCATTACCCATTCCAACACGAACCGCCAGCATCAAACACGCCCGTCGAGTCCCTCACAATCTCCCCCTCGCTCCGAACAAATCCCGCCTCCCCTCCTCTCGCTTCACCGTAGCCACCGCCGCCCTCGCTGCCGCCGCCCCCGCTGCCGCCGCCGCCCCTGCCGCCGCCCCCACTGCCGCCGCCCCTGTTGTTACTAACAATGGTAAACAACCTGCAGTCAGGTCTCCGGTCAAAACTGTCATTGCCCGATCCCGATCAGACACCGAACTGTCATTACCTCCGTCGACTTCCTCTTCATCAGAGATGGCGGCTCTATTCCGGGTCTCCTCTGCCCCGCCATCGCAGTGGCGGAAATGGGCAGGTAACAGAAATATCAGAACCACGGCATCAAACGCGGGCAACAAAGACGATACCGATGCCTCACTGTCTCTGGACGATGAAGGCGAGAACGGCGAGCTGAAGATCAAGAATCTAGACACGGGAAAGGAGTTTGTCATCAGCACCACGGACAGCGCAATTACCCCAAAGCAAAAAGGAGGGAAGCCGCTGACGATGGACGAGTTTGAGAAATTCATCGGATTCTCACCCATCATCAAAGACGTCATGCGCCGAGTCACCGCCAGCGGCGCCGACGGCAGCAAGGGCGGTCTGGGGTCGAAATCCTCGAAGAACGGCAAGCCAAACAAGAAGAAGGTGAACTGGCTAAAAAACATAAAATTCGTTGCTGGATTGAAATCTGATAGAGAAGGGAGCAAAGAGAAACCGAACTCGTCGTCGGAGAGGTTAAAAGTTCATCAACACGGCAAGTCGTACAAAGAAATGACTGGTTTGTACATGTGCCAAGAGATTCAAGCTCACCAAGGGTCGATATGGACGATGAAGTTTAGCTCAGATTCTCGATACTTGGCGAGTGCAGGCGAGGATGGAATTGTGTGTGTTTGGAGAGTTGTGGAGCGCGATACGCTAACTTCTTCGTTGCACCGGCAGGATCAACCGTCGTCGCCGAGTAAGCAACCTCCGTTGGGGCACGGCGGGTCGTCATCGCTCAGTATATCGAAGAGGATGAAGAAGGGGAAGGGTTCAGGCGGAGTGCCGGATTATATTGTGATTCCTGAGACGATGTTCTCTCTGTCTGCAGAGCCAATTTGCTCTCTGAAAGGGCATTCGGATGATGTCTTGGATCTTTCTTGGTCGAAATCACAGGTGTACTCTCGTGTTTCTTTCTCTCTCGCAGTAATTAATTTCTACCCGTTGATCTTGGACTTTCAATGAAACATCACGCAACTTATACTGCTTGTTTGATTTCTCGTGAGCACCATTTATTGATGGATGGGATACTGTCTCAATTCTGAACATATTCTAAATATGGCTTGCTGTCAGTTTTCTGCTTACAGCGTCCTTGTACTTTGAAGGGTCAATTGGGATAGACGACCTCCTGTAGTATCGCTGTTTTGAAGTTTATTATCAAAAGACCCTCTGAGTGGTATTTTTTTACTCTTTTACCCGAGGGTCTACCGTGAAAAATAAGTTTCTCCTACCCTAAGGGGGGAAAAAAAGTAGAAAAAAAAGAATCACTCACGCGGTCTATCGACTACAATAAACTAGAGGGGTAGTAAGCGGAAAACAACGATAACACAGGGGTCTATCCACAATAAACCTAGATAATTAATATAGTTTTGTCTTGTTCATCGATCATGAATTTCAGTTGCCATTTTCTGTAACTGTGCTTAATTGTTACTCATTCAGTATTTGCTGTCATCATCAATGGACAAAACTGTGAGACTCTGGGATATTGAAACCAAGACTTGCGTGAAGATGTTTGCGCATAGCGATTACGGTAAGGTGAAGTTAGATATTCAATTTGTGCTTCCAATACACGCCTATATAATCTAGGTTGATTGTGGATACGTACACCCCCCAGTGCTATCACCCAATTGCTGATAGACCCCCTGAGTGAAATTTTCTTCTTGTCAAAAAGCGATTTTCTCTTTATTTGAGGGTAAAAGAATCAGGGTCGGGGGGTCTATCTGCAACGGTAGAACTACAGGCTCCCTGTCCGCAATTGGGTGGGTGGTTCTATCTGCAGTTAACCCTAAGCATATTAATAACATTCGTCTAATTTTCATTTTTTGCATTTTTTTTTTAATCTTGGTTTGATATCAGTTACGTGCATCCAGTTCAATCCAACGGATGAAAGATACTTCATTAGCGGTTCACTTGATGCCAAGGTTAGGTTGTGGAGCGTACCAGATCGTCTCGTCGTCGACTGGACTGACATCCATGAAATGGTTACTGCCACTTGCTATACACCAGATGGTCAGGTAGTAGTTCTTGATTATACCGAATCCATAATTACTTAATTCAATGATAATAGTATTATTATTATTGCTGACACTGTTGTAACTAGTGATGGATTTTGTTTATCCTTGGAAGGGTGCCTTAGTTGGTTCACATAAAGGGAGTTGCCGCTTTTACAACACATCTGGTATGTGCATTCTCCCATCTTTTTTTTTTTTTTAAATCTCGTCAAATTTGATTCTTGGTACTAACGAGACCCATATTCCTCATGTACAATTACTGTAAATTATGCAGAGGAAAAACATCACAGTTAATTTGCTTGTGCCTTTGTTATTGATATAGCCTATATATGCTGTGTATTTTGATGATAGTGACAAAGATGTTTTGGTGATATTTTACTTACGTTTTCTGTGGAAGATGCTAAGCTTAGCCAAGAACGTCAGATAGAAGCACGAACCAAGAAAAAGAAGTCCAATGCGAAAAAGATTACTGGTCTCCAGGTACCCCTCCTAAACTGCATGGCCGGCGTTGATTTTTGATGAAACATCTTCTTGATGCTGGACTTTGTTTCACAAGTTGCTCATCTTAAATTTCAAAAATTTTGCTCCCTTGACCTTGATGTGGTCTTCATTTCTGAACAGTTTGCCCCAGATAATTCATCTGAAGTATTGATCACCTCTGCGGATTCTCAAATTAGAGTCTTTGATGGCGAGAACATGATTCACAAGTTCCGAGGTACTTTCTCAGATGCCACCCAACTTAAAACAAAGAAACTGATTGGAATTCAAAATTCTAGAACAATTGATTTGGATTAAACTATCCCAAAACAAGTACAGTACATGTTACATTAGCAATGCATATACTGTTGCATTTTGCCTGATTTCCTGCCGATACTGGATTTTCTTGGTGCATGCCAGATGCATTTTGTATAAGCTGGGAACATAGTTAATCATAGAAAGTTGGCAGGATGTAGGATTCACATGTCAGTGTTGTAGCTACATATGGAAAATAAAAACGCATCAGTTAGGCATACTTACGGAAAAGATGCAAGGCTGGCACAGGTGACAAACAAAGAAACTAATTTGTTTCCGCTAAAATTTTGTATTGTCCAACTGAAACAATTTAAAAAAAAACAGGCAAAGAGTACTGTCAGTTAACCAAATATCATGAAATAGCAAAATTGGTTCCATACTTGTCTAGATTTGTTTGCCACGTCTACGATATGAGCGACTATGGTTTTCTTTTCCAATCATTCCAATCTCTGAAAGAATGATCACCACTTCCTTCTGTTGAAAATTCTTATTGAAACAAGAATTTCGTCTATTCTTGTAACACTTGCAACCTTTCCAGAGTTCTGTCGAACAGCAGAAATTCTGGATTCCAACTTTATGTTGCTTTCTCCCTGAGATGCGATGTCTACAATTTTGTTTTACTGTATATATATATTTATTTTTGTGATAATTTGAGCTCCAATACTAAGTGCCCTGTCTGGCATCAGAATTTAAATCAGGGTAAATAAAAAAAAAATAAAAAAAATTAAGAACCCAGGGAGTGTATATGCAACAATGAAATTACAGGGGTAGTAAGTCCAAAACAAGGGTCTGTACGTGTGCAGTTAACCCTTTAAAGAGCGGCGCATTTGGTAACTCCGAATCCTGATTTTGGTTGCAGGTTTTCGGAATACAAGCAGTCAGATATCAGCATCATGCACGATGGATGGTAAGTACGTAGTCTGCGCGAGCGAGGATTCTCACGTCTACATCTGGAAACGAGACAGACCCCGAGGAAAAGGCAAAGTCACCACCCGCTCCCACGAGCACTTCTTCTGCAAAGACGTCTCGGTCGCTGTCCCGTGGCCCAACGGCGGACCCCACTGCGAGCCATCCCCTGACCTCCCATCGTGGTCCCGAGCAACCACCGATCGCAGCGCATCAAATCTCCAGGACATGTTCCCGAGCAGCAGAAGTCACAACTCTCCTGCTATAGATTCAGAAGAGGCCAATGGATCACCGAGGGCGATAGAGAGCTCGTCGTCGCTCTTGGGGTCGGCGTCCGTCACGTCGTCGTCGTCGTCATCGTCATTTTCGTCATGGGGGTGGGGCGCGGGTGGCAACAAGGTGGCGAATGCGGAGGATGCGAACGCGTGGGGTCTGGTGGTTGTGACTGCTGGGTTGCGAGGTAATATTAGGGTTTATCAGAATTTCGGGGTGCCGCTTAGACTAAGAGGGCAATTTTGAAATGTAGTATCGGAATGGTATATTTTTTTGGTTCTCTCTTTGTTGAGAAACACAAGATGGAAGAGGGATATCCTTCTTTTGTAAGATGTGTAATGTGTGTGTGATATGTATATCTGTTACAGTTTAGGTGCAAGGAATCAGTGAAGAGCCTATTTCAACTCTCAGGGTTGTATGACAATTTCAAGTGTGAACGTCTCTCTCTCTCTCCCCATTTGAACGAGTGTATAAAATAAAATGCAAATATGTATAAAATTCCATTCAATTGGATTTTATATGACTATATATCTCAGTAAAATAAAATAAAATAAAAATTAGGTTGTGCATGCTGATTGATACATCTGAAGATAACCAATTGCAATATTACTACTACCATTATTATTTGTCCAATCACATAGAGAGCAGGTGTATTTCCAGCAATAAATGTTACAGGCAAATATTTGTTGTAATTTATTTTTGGTTTTGTTGCATGCAAATATTTGCTGCAATATTTGTTGTGCCTCGAGAAATCAAACCAATCGCCGAGAAAGATAAAGAACCAACCAAAATCAACAGCACAAACAATCAAACACCAGTTTTATGTGGTTCGGCGAGATGCCTACGTCCACGGGGCAAGGAGGGGGGGAGTTTTCACTATTAGAAATCAAGAGGAACAAACTAGGGTTACAAATCTCTCATAAACCCTCAACAATCAACTCTCAATCTCTCCAATTGCTCCTAGAATAGAAGCCCAAATAAAACTCTCTCAATCTGCTCAAATTCGTCCGTGCTCTTAACCCTAAAAAACACCCAAAGGATATTTATACAAATCCAAAACGAAGCGGGTCTGAAAACAGACCCAACCTGAATCCGCAGCGGTGGTCGACCGGACCGGTCGACCGCGATCCAAAGCGGTCGACCGACCCGGTCGACCGCCCTCCTTTCAGCAATATTCCCAGAATCCAGAGAGTTTGGCGGTCGACCGGCCCGGTCGACCGCTACCATCTTCGGTCGACCGGTCCGATCGACCGCCACCAATCCCGAAGCACAGTAAGTGTCGTGCACGAAAGCGGTCGACCGGACCGGTCGACCGCCACACAGTCAACCTGAATCCTGAGCTAGAAATCCACATCTGCTGCCAATTCTACAAATCTCCACCTCGACGAAGATTTCCCAAATCTGAGCCGACACTGAACAAACCAATGCCTCAACTGCTGCATCCAGTACGCCATGGCAACGGACTCATGACAACGGACTCCATCCACAACACGTCGAGACCCAAACGGGAGTGCGAACACTCAACCCCAAAACAACTGTGCCTTCTCACCAAACAACTGAGCTTACACCGACTACACCAAAATGCCTCACTTACTGAGACCCAAATGGGAGTGCAAACACTCACCCCAAATGTCGATGTCGCTCACCAAATCGGCTGCATCATAAAGACTGCCTACGTATCCTCTCCGAGGAATCAAGCCTTCACGTAGTTCACCCAATGGGCTCCAACGGCCCTCAATCCAACCTGTGACTGATAGTATCATCAACGGCCCCAATCTGAGAACAATCCAACACCTCCACCTGAGGTGAAACAACGGCCGTATCCAAAGTGTATCTACCAGCTGCATCCAAATCAACCACCTCATCATCTGCACCTATAAATAAATGACTCTCACGCTGTGCCACCTCAGCTGGAATCCCAACCAATGCAGAATGACCTGGAGTATGTGAGGAAATCCCCACCTAATGTGGAGTAGCATCAACCTCCACCCGCTGCGATATCCCTCTGATCTGATCAATACTCTCTACCTGCCGAGAGTCCAAAGTGACAAACCTGTTCAGATCAAACTCAGAAGCTCCCAACTGATAGCCGAATGAACTCCTGAATCCCAAATGCGCAATCGGATCCAATCTCACATCCACAATGTGACCAAGTGCTGGGTAGCCAAATATCCGACGCCGACCAAAATCTGAAGCAGCTCCACCAGATCTAACAACTCTATACGCAGTAGTCGG
>BQKN01001053.1:380313-390607 GCA_022839385.1 Asparagus kiusianus
CATTCTTGGTTTCACCTAGGACTGCAGCCTTGTGTGAACCCAGGGGCGTCACACTCGGTTACCAAGTCCACCCATAACTATTTATAAACATATAATCCCATCCCCTTAAGTGATATTAGATGCATAGTACAATGCATTCATAGAATACCCAAATTTATAATCAGTTAAAATGTATATATCTCATTGCATATACCACATTTTTGGTGTTGCATGACATTCATTGGCTAATAATACGTAAATCTTTGTAATCCCTTGTTACTGCAAAAATATGTCATAAAATAACAAGCAGACGCAGAAGGAGGGGCTCGAAGTTAACTCAACTTTACAGGGTGACTCCTAGAAAAATTCATGAGAAATCCTTCAATTCACGAGGAACATCGTCACAAAAAGCACATTTTCACTCAATTTAACTGAATCAAAAAATAAACTTACGATAGCCAATATCTCAATCCTATGATCAATTCATTACATAGAAATTTAGGCAATAAAAGTAATACATTTTCCGCATCGGCGCCAACGAAGAGAGGGGAAGCCTCATCAGATACCTACAAACGAAATTCCAAAACCGCCATCAAGCAATGTCAAGAAACAAAAGCGGGGTAAATGAAAAAGAACAGAAAGTAATGAACCCGAAAGCCAACATCTAGGGTTTCAGTCGGCGGTTGTAGGGTTTGGGCCTTGACGACCTCGGGAGCGGCGCCGGTTCTGGAAGGGAGATTGTGAGATTGAAGGGAGAAGCGAGGCTTAGAGCTAAGGAGAGAGAAAGAGAAAGGGATCGAAGAATCAGAGATGAAGAGGCAAGAGGAGCGGGTGGAGCAGCGGAACTGAGAACGGTTAAAAGAGGGAGGCGAAGAGGCAGATGAAATAGGATAGGCCAGATAATAGCTATTTAAGATTTACGTTTTAATTAATTAATTAAACCAATAATAACAATAAAAATATTGATAATTTTAAACATTGAATGAATAGGATAAGAATATAGGATAAAATTATAATTAAGTAAGTTAAAAGGGGCAAAATGGGCATGCAAAAGTTTTGATAATTGCTTTCTCTTTTAGAAGTAGTATATAGATTAATTAAACCACTAATAATAATTAAAAATGTTAATAATTTTAAACATTGAATGAATATGATAGGAATATAGGATAAAATTATAATTAATTAAGTTGAAAGGGGCAAAATGGGCATGGAAAAGTTTTGACAATTGTTTTCTCTTTTAAAAGTAGTATATATTGTAAAAATTTATTGAATGTAAATGATGGAGCAAACATATGGACGGAAGCTAAAAAGTTATAATGTTTGAACAATAAAATTACATTTAGGGATCAATTGGGCGAAAGTACAGTGGATGCATCCTCAACAATAGAAAACAAACTATGATAAACAAGCCAGAATAATACATCATTTATTAGTCAATAATATACATTACTCTACTAAATAAATATGAAAAACAAGTATTATTCAGGCTACAGCCAGAATCAAATCATGCAATGATATAGGATGATGATATTCAGACATTTGGATGAGACAAATAATGAATGTGTATTAACAACTATCTTAACTTGAAAGCATAACAATCCTCAACAGACCAGCAACAATAATATTATCAACTATCTTCCTCAATTGAGAGCGCTAGGCCAAAGTTAAAAATGCTAAAAGCAAAGAAAGTTAAGTCAATTCTGAAACAAATTACAAAACAACCAAATATTATCAACTATCTGTTGGCCTTCTTGTTTTGATGACGTTTAACAAACAATTTACTTCTAATGTTGTTTGTCTAGTGTTTGTATAATTTTATTTATTGTAGACAAACAATAAGTTGGAGGATGGATGAAATCGAGCATTCATGATCAAATCCAATAGAGGTTGGCGGAATAGTGGAATGAAGCAATGCAATTCACGTTGAAGATCCAAGTTCTAGCTTCATCCGCAAGTGTACCAAGTTGAGCTACATCGAAGATTAATCAAGCTTGGGTATATTTAGTTTAGGATTTATATTATGTGTGTTAGTACTTTAAGCTTAATCATATATACACACACATATTTGGGTTATATATATATAGATATATATATACACAAGTTTTGGTTTATGAACTTAACAATCATTGTATACATATTTTATTAAGTCTATAAAATTATTTCATAGGGTTTCAAAACATTGTTTATGTCAAAACATTAAATTTCATGTATATCACATTTTCATGTTTTGGACACACTTACAAAATACATGAGTTTTCACAAATGAGAAACTCAATTGAGAAATTCTTTTTCTAACATGTTCAATTTCATGTTTATAAATGTTTCTCAAAATTTTATCAATTTTAGAATTAATTTGTTATGTTTATTTGAATTTACAAAATTAAGTTTTTAATAAGCTCATGTTCGTGCACATGTTCGTGCATGTTTTTGCAAAACTGATGCGTTTTCACAATTGGAAAATGAGATTTGAAAATTTTCTTCATTTACATGTTTATCATCATATATACAAACACTTCCCAAGTTTTACTAATTTTGGAGTTGTTTTGTTATTTTCAATTGAATTTACATAAACGTGTTTTCAGCAGTTTTTTCAGAAACTGTATATCTGTGTTCAAGCAATTATTTCTCTCAACTGGGAAGTGATATTTCAGAAATTCTTTTAAAACCTCCTCTCAAAATTTTATGATTTTTGGAGTTGATTTACTATTTTTAATTGATTTTACAAAGTCAGATATGCAAAATTTCAACATCTGTCAAAATCTGGAAAAGTACGGTCGACCGCTACGGTCGACCGTGCTACAGTACGATCGACCGCCACGGTCGACCGTCAGCAGTCCAGAGAGCAGTTTTGCAGTTTTACTTCTCGCGGTCGACCGCCACGGTCGACTGTCGAAGTTACCGTTGCACAGTAACGGTAACTTGCTGATTTTTGTTTTTTAGTGGGTTTTTGGGGTTTTTTGGGTTGTTTTCTTCTATCCTATATATACCCATTTTCCATAAATATTTTCATACCCTAAGAAAATGTTTTAACAAAGTTTTAATAAGGGTTTAAGTTTTATTTAGTGTTTGTTTAAAAAGCTTTTAAGTATTTGAGAGTTTGAGTTTGTAAAATCAATTCTACAAGAGCTTGAGGAGATCATCTATTGGAGTTTGAGCATCCAACTATTCTCCCTCAATCTCTTGATCTATTGAGAAGTTTTCTAAACTCTAATTCTAGCTTTATATCTATTTGTTTGATTATCATTTTATTAAAGCTAGTTTTATATTGAGTTTAGATTTGATTTCACTCATTGTTTACACACACCCACTTGAGCTTATTGTATTTACATTCATAGTATAATTTGGGTTATGGGATTGTAACATTGAGTTGTGCTTAATTGAGTTCTCATCCATTGTAGAGAATAACTTTTGTTATATTGTGAGTTTGTCAGGTTTTCAGTGAGCTAGAAAACCTAGTGTGTTGTTGTAAAGTTTTCGGTGAGCTAGAAAACCGAGTGAGAGTGTGAGGTGTGAACGTTGATCGGTGAGCATTGAAAACTGACATTGTGAGGTATAAACGTTATTCGGATAAGCGTAAAAAACCCGGTTGTGATAGTGGATTTCTCCCCGGGAGTGGGGAGCGGAGACATAGGACGGAATGTCCGAACTTCGTGATCATATCGTGTGTTTGAATTTGCTTTGGCGCACTTCTCTTATGTTTATATTTCTTGTCATCATTATCCATTGCTCATTATTTATATCATCCACTATCTTGTTTATTTTGTTTACCCTTGTGTATATCACTTATCCTAGCTCACATATCTTGTTATATTTTATACTTGCTAGGACAACTTGTTATTAGTTTGAATTGGTATAAAATCGGATTAGATTAGCATAAGACCCTAATCACCCCCTCTAGGGTCTAACACTATCATCCTCAATTGAGAGCACTAGGCCAAAGTTACAAATGCTAAGTTGGATGTTGCTTTTTAGATTTTTTTTTTATTTTTTTAAAATTATGTAATTTTTATTACATTGTGTTGATTTTTTTTGTCCTGAGTTATGTTTGAATTAAAGTATTATAAGGAGTTTTACATGATACACTCAACAAAATAAACATGTTCCAACAAATGGTATCAAAGTGAAATAGGCAAGTAAATTTGCGGTATTAAAGTGTTAAAAGTACATTGAGTGTACCAAATTGATAAAATGGGTAAACTTTAGGGTACCAAAGTGAATAAATTCTATTTTCCATTTCCACACAAAATGAGTACAACTTCATCATATATGATTGGCTTGTGTTACTCCAACAAGTCTTCACCTAATTTACGGATGTAATAAGGCTTTCAGAAAAAACATCCTAAGTTATGTGTGAATATCTTTTACGAAAGTCTCTTCTATACTACGTTCTCAAATATATCAGTCTACCAACCTAATTAAATTTCACAAAAATAACATTATGCCACTGTAATATTGCTCACAAACTTTACCATTTCCTACTTACATCCTGACATTAACCACATAAATTAAACATCAAAACCAAAATACACTCTACTATCTCTCAAAAGCCTCTCCTCCTCCTCCACATAGTTCTTCCCCTTGCTCACTTGCCTAAGATCCCTCTTCCTCTTCTCCTTCTACGAAAACAACTTACTCTTCTCTTTCTTCTCAAAGGAATTGGATTTACTACGATACCTGTGACATTTCATTAAAACTCTAGCGTTTAAAGTTATAATCAAGGATACAAATGAGATATTACCAATATACGTGAGCATATTAACAAACAACTTGCATGCATGAGTTCAACCATTTCTAGCAAGAAAAAATGTATAATAATAGGGAACAACATCAAAGAAATGTAAAAATCAAGAAAGGGAGGGTATAGATAAAAAAAGTTTTAAAATCAAAATCAAAGTTAAAAATTTGCAGAAATCATACCCAATTTTTTTCTTTGATAATCACCTTCCTGAATTTATTTCTTTCCTGATGCATTAAACTTTGAGATTTGAAGAGATGGTGGCAGAGAAGGTGTATTATTTTTCTGAAAGCTTAATTTGGGGTTGCATCTAAGATGATAAGGACAATAATAACCACCATTGTAAATTGATTTCCCATTGAAGAAAGTAGCGAGAGTGGGGATCCATTAAAAAATCTAAATAGTAACCGAAGGAGAGGGAGAGGAACGAAGGTTTGAGACTTTTGAGTTTCTGATTTCTGTGTACAAACTTGATTATGTTTTCAACTATTTCCATGAATAGGAAAATGATGAAGAGACTCCAATTAAAGTTATATTTTATCTACAATATAGTTACGTTTCTTTGTTGTTTTTCTATATCTTATGAAAGATTTCAGTAAGCAACTTCTTCGCCCTTGCACAGATCAGTGCTTAAACACCATCATCGATCTTGCATGCAAAGCTTCGATCAATGCCACGACCTGCAATCTCACAAAATTTTTAAAGAGATCAGAGGTTAAAACTAAAATAGATAGGTCGTGTCCTACATTCTTTCACTTTATACACCAACTTATCAATTAAATTATTCATTAATTTGGAGCCGAGGATAGTTGAGAAGCCTAATCGTGAATTTGTTTGAGAGAAGGTTAATTATAAGATTCATTAGTTGGAATTTCTTTTTTGATAAATAATTAATTGAAAGTTTAAGGGGTTAAGTATGAGAACTTCTCACAAACCTTAGTTTCAATCTTCAAGTAGCCTTACTTCTCAAAGTGTTCATCTCTGGTTCAGACTATAATTTTTTCTCAAGAATGAGCATGTAATTTAATTTCATGTGATGAAGTTAAAGAAGATGAAATTATTCAGATACAACACACATAAAACTGTGTAATCTCTCCTCACTTACAAATCCTAAAAATTTCCCTAATGCACCCAAAAACCACATGAGATTAAATTAAGTGACAAAATAAAGTCGACTAATATTTATCATGATGGATCAAGAGAAGACAGAATTATATAAACCTGATACGTACTATATCAAAATTCCCCATCATTTGCAGTTCCTAAAAGGGGAAAAAAAGAATTAAAAGCAAGTGAAATATCAATTTTCTCTATAGATTATATACTATCTACTTCTTTTCATCATATGCTTAGAATATTTATAGCTACAAATGAAGACTATCATAATTCATTACTAATTTTTGAGCCATAAAAAAGTGACTCTTGGATACCATTCCAAAATAACTGAATGACACATAAAGACTAATAACAAAGTATAACTCCTACTGCATTTAGTATGTGTTATTAAACATTAAAGCCGTGCAAACATTCAAGCCTGTAGTGGGCTTTACATGTTAATATACGTCCATAACAATATGCTTTGAGTTTTAACAAACGTACCATTCAAAGTTATAGTATAATTTATAAAATATATTATAGTATAGTAACATACAGATATATTAAAATATATTTTAGTATACATTATTCTTTTATGTATAATACACTATAGATATAAAGTTTAGTATAATATAGAGATATCAAATTATGGTAATTATTTATATCATACATTAATTTTAAGTGTACATATTTGTTTGATTATAATTTAATTATAGTATAATGTATAATATAATATAGATATAAAGTTCATTAATTATTAATACCTAAACTTTAGTATAAACTTTTTATACTATAGTTTAAAATTATATATCTAACTATATTAAATATAAGATTGGATGTTATGTGAAAAATGTGAAGGGATATAGTTTATGTATGTATGCATGTAGATACACTTATTATCCTTTTATTGGGATCTTCAGTGAACCATAGAGAATAAGTAGCACAAAATTTTATATGAAACACATCAACATAATTAGAACTACACATACTAAAACAAATGATACGTGACAAAATTCTTTTAGCATTAAAGAATAGACTTGGTGACTTTTGCACACAAAGAGTCTCTCTCTGTGTGGAATTATCTTTTTTTTTCCCTAAATATTTTTGTCTCAATTTACCCCAAATATATAAGACGAAAAAGAAACAAAGAGATGTGGATAAGAAATGAGTTTTTCCTATTACGGCAACACATACCACACTGAAACTACAATTTAGATAATATAAATGCATTTATTCATGCACTGAAGTACTAAAAAATTTGAATGGACGGAACTCATGTCCCAACTGTTAGCCCTCTTGTTTTGATGATGTTTTACAACCACTATTATCGGTACTAATTTCTTATTGAGTGATAATGTAGTTAATATATATATCAAGCATGTTAGTGCCATATATGGAGGATTGGATGGAATATGCGCTACAATGATGATATCCATAGGAGGAGGCATAGTGATGAAGCAACGTTTATTCAAGAACACCAAATACAATAAGAAGCTTCATCAAACTCAAGCTATATCAAGACTCAAAGAATTGTATTCTATGTGAGGATATTAACGAGTTTTTATTTTCTCTCTAGTGCTAGAATGTAGGCAAGTAGTTTAGATTTCATTTGAAGTTATTGAGATATCACACACACGTTTTCATACTTATAGTTTTGAGCGTTTTCACAAAATAACAATTTTAACAAGTATGAGGACTTATTCGCAAAATTCATTTTCCAAACAATTTGTTTTTTGTGTTAAAAACATTTTACAAAGCTTCACAATTGTTGGAAGTCAATTAAATATTTTACAGATCTTTTAAGAGAGTCAAAAACAATATTTTCATATGTATCAGTTTGCGGTCGACCGCCACGGTCGACCGCGCCTGTGTTCTTTTCTGAGTGGGCAGCAAAGACTTTCGCGGTCGACCGTCATAGTCGACCGTCAGCTCAAATTTTCTCACGGTCGACTGCCACGGTCGATCGCAGAACTCTCTGGAAAATTCTGAGTCTCGAAAGTAACTCACGGTCGACTGCGAAAATTGTACGGTCGACCACCGCTCACCTCAACGGTCCTTTTTGGTACAGATTTCAGGCGCCATTTATCCAGGTTTTGGGAGATTTGGGTATGGGTTTAAGCTGCTGTGTTTTCTCCTATTTAAACCCCCTATACCCCTTCTTCTTCAGTTGTCCCAAGCCATTAAAAAACCAGAGATTTTCTTTTACTGAGAGCCAAGAATTTCAAACCTGTTTTTCTGTGTTTTTCTGTGTTCACATCCCAGTTTCAGTGTAATCTTTCTCCTTGCCATAGGGACATTGCAAAGAGAGTTTTTACACCATTACTATTGTTGAGAGCTTGATCTTGTGAAGATCAACTGTGTGGGAGTGTGATCTTGTGAAGATCAATTGTGTGGGAGTGTGATCTTGTGGTGATCAACTGTGTAGTTGTGAGATCTTATAGCCTTAAAACCCTAATCACCCCCCCTCTAGGGTCCAATAATTGGTATCAGAGCTTGGTTTCTATATTAATTTTTGGTCTAACCACCTTAGAGAAAAGACCTTATGGAGGCTTCAATAAATGTGCATATGTTAGAGGGACAATCCACCACTAGACCATCACTTTTTACCGGTAGTAATTTTGCTTATTGGAAGGCTAGGATGAGGATTTACCTTCGTTGCATTGATCTTGATATTCTAGAACTCATAGAGAAAAAATATGTAGAAAAATCCAAAGTCGGGAACATGACCGATGGAGAAAGGCACCAAGCCAATCTCAATGCAAAGGCCATGAACGCCTTAATTTGCGGTCTTTCCCCAATGAGTATAATAGGATTTCTACGTGTGCAACCGCATACGAAATATGGGTAGAATTATGTATTACACATGAAGGAACCCCTCCAAGTTAAGGAATCCAAGATTAGTAGGCTTATGCATGAATATGAGTTATTTAAGATGCTTCCTAATGAATCCATTGATGCTATGTTTTCTCGCTTCACTAACATAATTAATGAATTGCATGGTCTTGACAAGAAATTAACTATCCAAGAGATGAACTACAAGATCCTTCGTTTATTGACTCCAATATGGGAACCCAAAGCTACGGCCATAGAGGAAGCACATGATCTCACCACTCTAGCTCTCGATGGCTTCATCGGAAAGCTTAAGGTTCATGAGAAAAAGCTCAAGGGAAAGGAGAAGGAGGAAGTGCTCCCATGGGAAGTTGAGGAGCCATCACCAAAAATGAAGACCATAGCTCTCAAAGGAGCTAGTGACAACTCCTCATCATCATTGTCTGAGAGTGAAGTTGATTTTTCTAGAGAAGTGGTTCACCCCTCTAGAAGAATTTATAGACTCATTAAAATGAACAAGAAGTTTAATCCCCGATCTAACAACAAATTTTCTTCACGTGTAGGAAAATGTTTTGAATGCAATGAACCGGGTCATATCGCCAAAGATTGCCCCAAGTTCAAGGAGAAATACATGAAGTACAAGAAGAAGAAAGCCATGTATGCCGGATGGGAAGAATCCGAACCAAGTGATTCGGATAGCAATGAAGAAGGAGCTAAACTTGCTCTTCATGATCCCAATATTTGCTTCATGGCATATGAAAAGGAGGTAGTTTCCGACACCGAAAGTGAATCCTTTTATATGCAATGTGATCTAACTACGGTTTTAGAAGAATTGAACGTTGAGTTTAAAAGGATGTCAAAAGAATTTTCTTCCTTTAAAAAGTTACATGCTTCTTGTGATGCTGTAACGCCCCGCCCCGGAATCCCGGAGTCGGTACGCTATTAGATCTGATGGACTGGTCTCACAAACCACCACATGTCTTTTCAGCACGTTTTGTCCTCACTCACGTGCTCCCTGAAAAACTTCCCGGGAGGTCACCCATCCTAGAATTTCTCCAGGCCAAGCACGCTTAACCTTGGAGTTTCTAGGAGTTGGGTTTCCGAAAAGAAGATGCATCTTGGTGGTATGAGTATTCCAATCAAATCTATCAATACTAATCACATCACCCTCTCAAGGGTTGGGGTATTACATACTCCCCCACTTAAACTCACAACGCCCTCGTTGTGCCAAATCATATCATCTAAGACCGTACCATCCGTGTGAGATTCTAGAGGTGTCTCCTACGGCCTCAAGAGGTGGCTCCCGCCCTCTCGATGTAGCACTTTGCGCCGTATAACACTTAGCTCTCACAATTCCGGTTGGCTTTGCTCTGATACCATTTGTAACGCCCCGCCCCGAAATCCCGGAGTCGGTGCGCTATTAGATCTGATGGACTGGCCTCACAAACCACCACATATCTTTTCAGCATGCTTTGTCCTCACTCACGTGCTCCCTGAAAAACTTTCCAGGAGGTCACCCATCCTAGAATTTCTCCAGGCCAAGCACGCTTAACTTTAGAGTTTCTAGGAGTTGGGTTTTCGAAAAAAAGATGCATCTTGGTGGTATGAATATTCCAATCAAATCTATCAATACTAATCACATCACCCTCTCAAGGG
>BQKN01001053.1:390617-416244 GCA_022839385.1 Asparagus kiusianus
TCTATCAATACTAATCACATCACCCTCTCAAGGGTTGGGGTATTACAGATGCCAAACTAGAACAACTACAAATCTCTCTTAAATTAAAAGATGAATTGCTAGGGGATCTTGATTTTGAAAACAAACAATTAAGACCCAATATTAAAAGACTAGAAATTAAGAGTGGTAGGATTAGACCCACTCATGCTTATGCTAATCATCATCACCATGGTAGAAATAGATTTCATAGATCTTATGCTCCTACACACAAGAAAAATTTTGTGTGCACATATTGCATGAAACATGATCATATTTCTACTCATTGTAGGATCAAAGATAATCATGATTTTTATGGCATGACATGGGTACCTAAAGGTACCAAGCTTATTAACCACCAAGGACCCAAGATTTGGGTACCTAAAGTTACTACACCTTCATCTCTTGTAGGGAACATCACGACAACGACGTAGAGAGATATGATACCTTGATAGTGGTTGCTCACATCATATGACGGGCAACAAAGAGCTATTTGTAACCCTATCAAGGATTGAAGGAGGTAGCGTCTCCTTCAGTGGTGAAGAGAAAGGTAAAATCATTGGTGTTGGATGTATTGGTAAGACACCCTCTCCCGTTATAGAAGATGTTTATTTGGTTAATGGCTTGAATCATAATCTTCTTAGCATCAGCCAATTGAGTGATAAAGGTTTTGATATTTTCTTTAAAACGGACAAATACATTATTAGTATGAATGGAAAAATTATTTTTATTGCTAATCGAAAATCTAATGTGTACATTTTTGAGATGAATGAATTAGTGAATCAAGATGTGAAGTGCATTGCAGCAATTGATGAAAACCCTTGGATTTGGCATAAAAGGTTTGGACATGCAAACATGGAATTGATATCAAAATTATCCAAGAGGAATCTTGTTAAAGGGTTACAAAATTTATATTTTATCAAAGATACCATATGCGAAGATTGTGCTAAAGGTAAACAAACTAAGTCTACGTTCAAATTCATCAATGAGTTATCAACTTCTAAACCTTTGTAATTACTTCATCTTGATTTATTTGGTCTTATGCGTGTTACCTCTCTTGGAGGCAAACACTATGTTTTTGTTATCATTGATGATTTTTTTCATTTTACATGGACAATATTTCTTGCTAGTAAAGATGAATGTTTTGATGAGTTTTCAAATCATGTTAAGAGAATTGAAAATAAAAAAGATTTGAAAGTTGTTAAAATAAGAAGTGATCATGGTGGTGAATTTCAAAATATATATTTTTATGATTTTTGTGCGCATCGTGGTATAACTCATGTGTTTTCCGCTCTAAGAACACCATAACAAAATGGTGTTGTTGAACGAAAAAATCGAACCATACAAGAGATGGCACGAACTATGTTAAACTCCTTTGATTTGCCTAAATATTTTTGGACGAAAGCCGTCAATACAGCTTGCCATGTATTAAATCGTGTTTTGATTAGACTAAAGCTTAAGAAAACTCCTTATGAACTATTTTATGGCAAAACTCCTTTTATTGGATATTTTCGTATCTTTGGTTGTAAATGTTTTATTTTAAATACAAAAGATCACCATGATAAATTTGATTCTAAAATTAATGTTGACATTTTTCTAGGATATGCACCTCGAAGTAAGGCTTATAGAGTCTTCAACAAACGAACTCTTGTTGTTGAAGAATCTATAAACGTTACTTTTGATGAGACTAATATTGGTTCACAAGTTATTTTGCCTAGGAAAGATGATGATGATGTTGAGGGAGGATTGGAACTTTTATAACTTAATAATACACTCTCAATAGAAGCACAAAAAGATGTGAATAGCACCAACACTCATGTACAAGAAGAACTCTCCAAAGCATGAAAATTCGCATCAAATCATCTAAAGGAGCAAATTATTGGGAGTCTTTCACAAGGGGTTGTTACTCGTTCAAAGGTTTTGAGTGAGTGTGGTAATGTTGCTTTTCTATCTCAATTAGAACCTAAGAAGATTAATGATGCTTTAAATGATGAATTTTGGGTTTTAGCTATGCATGATGAACTAAACAATTTTCGAAGAAATGATGTTTGGAAACTAGTTTCTAGACCTAACAATGCTAGTGTAATTGGAACAAAATGGGTTTTTAGAAACAAACTTGATGAACATGGTATTGTTACTAGAAATAAAGCTCGTTTGGTTGCCCAAGGATACAATCAAGAGGAGGGCATAGACTATGATAAAACCTTTACACCGGTTGTAAGGTTAGAATCACTTAGGATGTTTTTGGCATTTGTAAGCTTTAAAGATTTCAAATTGTTTTAAATGGATGTCAAAAGTACTTTTTAAAATGGTCATATTGAAGAGGAAGTGTATGTTGAGCAACCCCACGATTTTATGGATTATGCTTTTCCTAATCATGTTTACTGGGTTCAAAAAGCTTTATATGGGTTGAAACAAGCTCCTAGAGCGTGGTATGCTCGTCTCTCTAGTTTTCTTCTTGAAAATGATTTCTCTAAAGGAAAAATTGATAATACATTGTTCGTGAGAAAAAAGAAAAATGATTTTATTTTAGTGCAAATATATGTTGATATCATTTTCGGTGCTACTAATGAATCTCTTTGTAAGGATTTTTCTAAAGTTATACAAGATCATTTTGAGATGAGCATGATGGGAGAGCTCACATTCTTTCTCGGGCTCCAAGTCAAGCAAACTAATGATGGTATACTCATTTCTCAAAGCAAGTATGCTAGAGAATTGGTGAAGAACTTCAATTTGAACTCTAAGCATGCACCAACTCCCATGAGTACAAGTGTCAAGCTTGATGCGGATGATAGTGGTGAGGATGTGGACCAAAAACTATACCGAGGTATGATAGGTAGTCTTCTTTATCTCACCACTTGTAGACCCGATATCATATTTAGTGTGTGTGCATGTGCACGTTTTCAAGCTTCTCCTAAAGCATCTCATTTGATTGCCGTTAAGAGAATTATTAAATATGTTCATGGAACAATTGATCTTGGTTTGTTTTATCCAAAGAGCACCTCTTTTGATTTATATGATTTTTGTGATGCCGACTTTACCGGATGTAAGGTAGATCGCAAGAGTACGAGTGGAACATGCCAATTCTTGGGAAATTCTCTTGTTTCTTGGACTTCCAAGAAACAAAATTGTGTTGCATTGTCCACTACGAAAGCAGAATACATTGCCATCGGCTTATGTTGTGCCCAAGTTTTGTGGATGAAACAAAGTTTAGTTGACTATGATTTGAATTTTTAAAATATAAAAATCTTTTGTGATAACACTAGTGCTATCAATATTTCAAAAAAATTGGTTTTGCATTCTAGAACAAAGCATATTGATGTGCGCCATCATTTCTTACGCGATCATGTAGAGAGATAAGATGTATCACTTGTGTTTGTTGACACAAAATCTCAATTAGCGGATATCTTTACCAAGCCTCTTGGTGAAGATGATTTTTGTCACATAATAAATAGTTTGGGCTTATGCACTATGTGAAAGTTCTATTTGCTTGCTTGATTAGTTGCATTTTAAATGCATTTTTATTTATATTTTTTTAACCCAATTTTGATGGTGACAAAGGGGGAGAGAAATCTCCTCATTTGTGCACATTGTAAGGGGGAGCTCATAGATAGGGAGAGCTACTATCTATAAGCAATATTTATTTTGCTCCTATATAATGGTTGGTTGTCATCATCAAAAAGGAAAAGATTGTTAACCCTCTTGTTTTGATGATGTTTTACAACCACCATTATCGGTACTAATTGCTTGTTGAGTGATAATATAATTAATATATATATCAAGCATGTTAATGCGATATATGGAGGATTGAATGGAATATGCGCTACAACGATGATATCCAAAGAAGGAGGAGGCATAATGATGAAGTAACGTTTATTCAAGAACACCAAATGCAATAAGAAGCTTCATCAAACTCAAGCTATATCAAGACTCAAAGAATTGTATTCTATGTGAGGATATTAGCTAGTTTTTATTTTCTCTTTAGTGCTAGAATGTAGGCAAGTAGTTTAGATTTTATTTGAAGCTATTAAGATATCACACACACGTTTACATACTTATAGATTTGAGCGTTTTTACAAAATATCAATTTTCACAAGTAAGAGGACGTATTCGCAAAATTCATTTTCCAAACAATTTGTTTTTTGTGTTAAAAATATTTTACAAAGTTTCACAATTTTTGGAAGTTAATTAAATATTTTACAGATCTTTTAAGAGAGTCAAAAACAATATTTTCATATGTATCAGTTTGCGGTCGACCGCGCCTGTGTTCTTTTCTGGGTAGGCAGCAGAGACTTTCGCGGTCGACCGTCAGCTCAAAATTTCCCACGGTCAACCGCAGAACTCTCTGGAAATTCTGAGTCTCGAAAGTAACTCGCGGTCGACCGCGAAAATTGTACGGTCGACCGCCGCTCACCTCAACGATCCTTTTTGGTACAGATTTCAGGCGCCGTTTATCCAGGTTTTGAGAGATTTGGGTATGGGTTTAAGCTGCTGTGTTTTCTCCTATTTAAACCCCCTATACTCCCTTCTTCTTCAGTTGTCCGAAGCCATTGAAAAACCAGATATTTTCTTTTACTGGGAGCCAAAAATTTCAAACCTGTTTTTCTGTGTTTTCCTGTGTTCACATCCCAGTTTCAGTGTAATCTTTCTCCTTGCCATAGGGACATTGTAAAGAGAGAGTTTTTACACCATTACAACTGTTGAGAGCTTGATCTTGTGAAGATCAACTGTGTGGGAGTGTGATCTTGTGAAGATCAACTGTGTGGGAGTGTGATCTTGTGGTGATCAACTGTGTAGTTGTGAGATCTTGTGGAGATTGTTGTGTAGAAGAAGTTCCGCTTCCAAACCGGGTTGTGTAGTAGATTCTCCTCGAGAGTGGGGAGCGGGGACGTAGGTCAGCGGGCCGAACCTCGTTAACACATCGCGCGTCACTTGGATAACGATTTCTCACTCTATTTCCTTTACATTTGTTGTTCATTATTGTGGTGTATTGCTTGCCTTATTTTTATTGCACAATTATAGCCTTAAGACCCTAATCACCCACCCTCTAGGGTCCAACACCAACTTCATCATGAGCTCCTCAGATACCCTCCTTCTCCACCAAAACCTTCATCACCACCTCCAAATCCACATCTCCTTCCTCAATCGAATTACCCGCCACTACTTCCTTTGTCAAACCCATCATCTTCATGGAATCAACCACAATTAACCTCTGACATCGTCTCCGTCCCCTACTACCGAAATCGACAAGCTTACTACAACCACTTTCACCAAATTCACCTCTCCGCTAATGCCGAGCTTGTCTCAATGGCAAAATCATGTCTTTTAGTATTCGAACTTCTCATCTTCCTTCAATTTCCTTACATTGGCAGAGCAAAGAAGAAAAGCATAGGGGAAAAAAGTAAAACTTGGTCACTTTAATTATTTGATTTGACCTAGTATTTATTATGTGAAGAGTGGTAGAGGGGGACCTGAGAAGAAGATTATATATGGAGTGAAATGAAACAGATGGAAGTTGGAGGGGTTCGTGATAATTTGTTGGAGGTATTAAGAGGAGCTCACTTGTCAAAGGTGTTAATGCACGAAAAGAAGCTTTCCAAACTGCTAATTTTCTTCTTTATGAAATGTTTCTAATAGAGGGGCATCAAATTTTCACTCATTAGAAAATCTAAGTTTTGTAGGGACCACTTAAGGTAGAATTAGAGAAGTGTGAACTATTTTCTATCTTGGTTTGTGTCTCATAAGCTGTAATGACCACACATTTTCGATACTGATTTAAATAACTTTCCTGGTATTTAAATATTAAATTTTATTATTAAAGAGAATATTTATATTTTACCCGATTTTCTAAAATTATTAATGATTTAAAAACAAACCAGGCTTTATATTTATTTGACCAATAATAAATTAAATTATTTTAATTGATTTTTGTAACAATTTAATTAGTTTTGTTATTCATTTTCGTTTTAAATAATAATAATAGCAATTAAATATTATTTCACCCCCTCTCTCTCTACTCACTGAAAACCACCCATGTTTTCCCCCACTCCTCAAAAAAATCACCCACGTTTCCCCACTCCCAGCTCATCGTCATCCTCTTTCTCTCCCCTCTATTATTATCTCTCTCTCATTGTCACTCTCAATCTCTCTCTCGTTCTTCTCTCTCCCCCTCAGATCTCCTTCTCTCTCTATTTTTCATCAACTGAACTCATCTCCCCCACCTCAGCCGCACGACCACCTGAGTCCACCGCCGCCTTCCCTATCAGCCCTCCACCAAGCTCCAACGAACCGCCAAGCCCCACCTCCAGCAACCGCCGCTCGACCAACGCCACTCGACCGCAGCCACCTTGCCCCAGTTCCCTATCGCTGTCGACCACTCTCGCCGCCGCCTGAGACCGCGCCCAGCCCATTACCGAGCTGCACCCTCATCGACCTCCTGACCCGAGCTCCCCGCTCTCATCCCCACACCCGACAGCCTTCTCTTCCACCCAAACAGCCGATGACCACCCTCCTCCTCTCCCGCTCGCCTTCAGCCTCAAACCGCCGACGCCGTTCAGCCGCCTACACCGCCAGCCACCCATCTCTGCCTCCGCTACCCGTGCCCCCTTCGCCGCATGAGCCGCCGTCTCCACGAACCCAGCCACCGAACTCGCCAGCGCCTCAGGTCGCCGCTCCGCCTCCGACGAACGACAACGCCCAAATCCTCCTCTCCCGCTCACCCTCAGCCTCCAAGACCTCCAGTCAAGCTCCCCTCTCCTCTGCCCTCTCCCTCCTCCGACCAGCAGCCGCCGCCTTTGATTCCGCGTCGCCACAGTCACCGCCAAGCCCCCACCTCCGACCAACCAGCTCCATCGTCAGTTACTGACGAGCCCTCTGAACCACCCTAACGAACCCCTACACCCGCCATCACCACTACCTCCTCCAGTCCGCCACCGTCGAACCCAAGCCATCACACGCTCACCGTTGCCCTCGCCCCTCAGGCCGCCGCCGACCAGTCCCTTCCCCGATTCCCTTCGCCATCACTGCCTGCCCTACTTGTTGCCCCGTCATCGACAGCGTCGATTCGACGAAAACCCGAGGCAAGATCTCGAGTTTACCTTTGTTTCTTAATTAATGGTTAATATCGTGTTATTATGATGATTGGATGTAGATAAATTATTTTGTGATTAATATTAATGTTAGTATGATTATTATATGCAGTTAAATTATTGTTGTGGTTAATAAGCATTTTGAATATCTGCGTGGAATGATAATTGCGAACGCACGGTGAAAATTAGATTAATAATGTTATTAATTGCGGGCATGTAATGACAAGTTATGTGTTAAAATTAGAGTTTACGAAATTTTATCGAAAAAAATTAATTAAGGAAAATTTATAAAACAGAAAAATATTACTTTTCATGGATGCATGAATTAATATATTTTTATCATATAAATATTTTTATTTTATTTTTTTATTTTAAATTAGTTATAATGAGAAATAGTTTTAAATAATAATTTTGGAAAAAAAGAATATTTATTACTTATGATAGTATAACTGATAGTCGTAGAGTACGACATTTCATGTGCAAAACGACATCGGTTTCCAATTTTCTTTTTACCGTATTATTATATTAGAGGATGCTTAATTATGGATAGCTTACATGAGAAGTTTGGACACCCCAATAGTAAGATATTAATGAAGTCTAATTATGTGTATATTCATATTGTGGTAGGCTGTTCACGCATTCCATGTTTTGATGTAGTAATTATTCATGCTTTACAACTAGTTTAATCATGCTCGACATACCATGTTATTATTGCATAGAATTAGGGTTATTACTATTTCCTTGTTGTGATTGAGAACCTTAGTAGTTCATGACTTAGTGGCCTCGTGCGTCATGAACGTACCTAGTGACATGTAGGGGAGTGTCGAATGAGTTTAAGTGGTGAACCCGAGTTTCAATGAGGATTATGGTTGATTTAGAAAAACCAGAAGAGTTGGGATGGGGAAGACATGGTTCATACGATCGGATAAGACTATTGATGTATCTTCCAGACTCGCACCAGTGAACCGTTTCGCACTGGGGTTAGTTTGTTGGGACAAGTGAACCGTTTCGCACTTGGTTAGTGAAATCGTTTCGTTAGCCGAGTTTTGCTTGAGTTCGAACCAGGCTGAAATCGGATTGCGTGTAGTCCTCTCACTGAACCGTTTCGTGGGATTGGATGCACGTAGGGGATTTGTGAACAGTCAGGTATCCGATGATATGAGCGATGACTCTGTGTGAGATGTGGACCAATAAGATTTAGGATGACTAGTATTCGACCCGGTTACTGTATGTATATCGCTGTATGTTATCATGTTTAGTATAGGATTCCATCTTGATTTATTAGATTTCCAGTTGCATGTGTCATTGTCTTTCCATTGGTATTATTACTGTCATAGCATGGGTCATACGAACGTTTCATTTTCCATGTGAGATCTTGTCGTGTGCCATGCACGCTGATGTACACCTGTTTTCTCTGGTGTACGTCAGACTTAGGGGACTAACAGGTCCAGTTCGAGGATGCAGCAGAGCCTGTGTATGCCCAGCCGGAGTGTCCTTCCGATGGAGTGAAAGAACAAACTGAAGCCTATATGTGTTTTTCTTTCTGTAGTATCTGATGAACACTATAACAATTTTACAGTATTTTTCTTTAGTTTGATGACAGATTTAGTTATTTTGTTAGTATTTCCTTTTATTATGAACTATGTATTTCTTATTTCCTAGTTAAACTGTTGTTGTAGTAAGGGTATGTTGAACCCATATTTTATGTCTGGGATGATCTGTTGATGATATGTTTATTTCTTATTCTGGGTTGTCTTTATATTCTTACTATTGTGATCGGGGACCTGTGGCTGAGATTTATATATTTGACGCTTAGCGTATTGGATTGAGAAGAAAAAAAATGATAGTGTATATTTTTTTCTCAATTTAATACGTCGCGGACTTGTTCACGTTCCGATTCCCCGGATATTTTGGGAAACAGAGCGTGACAGGTTTTAGTGGTGGTCCATGCAGGTCACGGTCCCGAGTCCTCACTAGTAAGAATATAATAGATAATTTAGATACATATCATATTCTATCTGTAAGACTACAATTAAGTTCTTATACTATTATCTTAATAACTATGTTTTAGTTCCTATTTTTCCAATATATTGTTTTGATTTTAACCTTAGTTTTCCTTTTGATCCTTGTTTTCCTTCAGAACTATAGTGGGTATTCGTAGTAATGATAACCTATCCAGTAGCAGTGGTCAGATGCCTGAAGTAGATCCGCAGCAGCTCTTGGCGATGATTCAGGGGCTGGTGACGAACCAGCAGTTCTTAGCTGGGCATTTGCAGCAGGAGCCTCAACACCAGCATCCCCCTCGCTCGGAGCCTGGTGTTAGAGAGTTCTGGCATATGTGGCCTCCTTCTTTCTCTGGTGCCGAAGGACCTCTAGCAGAAGAAGAGTTCCTGAAGGTTACCGAGACTATCCTTACGATGACCCGCATTGCCCCTGTAGAGTGGGTGGACCTTATGGACGTCCAGCTCATAGATACAGCTAGAATCTGGTGGGCTGCTGAGAAGACACACCTAGAGAGGCCGATTCTGTGGGAGACATTCACGGATCGCTTCAATAGGAAGTATTTTCCTCAGTCAGCCCGGGATGAGCTCCTGCGTAGATTTGTCGAGCTCAAGCAAAGGGGTCGATTAGTCGACGAGTACGAAGCCGAGTTTTCTTCTTTGAGCCGATATGCTCCTCACTTGGTTACAGACCCTACGATTAGGAGGCATCAGTTTCAGAAGGGTCTGGACAAGTACATTAGGATGGCTTTGGCAGGTAGAGCTTTGGCGACCCATGATGCAGTGCTAGATGCAGTGTGCGAGATTGAGAGCGTGCATAAGGAACCTGAAGACTCACACGTGATTCAGAGTAGGACCCCAGCAGCTCCAGCCCGAAATGTCGAGCGTCTCCCTCTGAGGCAGCAGCAGCAGGCTCCGCAGAGACAGCAACATTCTCAGCGTCAGCCACCCCCTCATGCTCATCCTTATCAGCGTTCTGGAATGCAGTCTCATGGTCAGTCTTCAGTGAGGTGTTCTTATTGTGGCTATTTCGGGCATACTCAGTAGGATTGCCGCAAGCGCCTTCGTTTGTGCTATACTTGTGGATCCTCCGATCATATCACTCCGAACTGTTCGCGGCGGCAGCAGGCTCGTTTGCCCCCACCTCCAGTTCGGGCAACTCTCCCAGCTCCACCTTGACCAGCCCCGGCAGCACAACCTCAGCACAGATCCTATCCTCGAGCAGGGCCTCTTCCTCCACCGTAGCAGCTTTATCAGGAAGCACACATGCAACAACCTCAGCGACAGATGTTCATGATGTCAGCTATAGAAGCTGAGGCGAACGATCAAGTTATCACTGGTAAGAATTATTCATCTTAGTCTTAATTGCATATGAATTTTCTTATTACATAATGATATCATGATAGGATTGTTTATGAATACTAAGTTAGTTGCATTTACATCCTCCTATAATAGGCAATGTTCTTGTTTCTTCCGTTCCTGCTTTATCACTCTTTGATTCTGGAGCCTCCTATTGTTTCTTGTCTCGTCGATTTGCGAGTGCCCACTCTCTTCCTATAGTTTCTCTGACTACGGACTAGAATATCAACATGGGCAGTGGTGTCTTAGTAGCATCTAGTGGTTATGAAGCATGCCCTGTAGTCATTTGCGGGAGGGAACTTTTCGCAGACTTTCTGGTGATTGATTTGCCGAGCTTTGATGCAGTATTTGGGATGGATTGGTTGGGGTCGTTCTTTGCCACCATTGATTGTCGCCGTTGGAGCGTAGTATTTGAGATACCGGATCACCCGAGATTTGAGTTCACCAGTGGCAGCACATCGGCCGGACCTGTAGAGTACAGAACTAGACCGAAGAAGGCGACGTTAGCTACGATGCAAGTGGAATCCGAGAAGCCAATTGTAGTTCGAGAATTTGAAGATGTGTTTCCTGATGATATTTACGGATAGCCACCGGATTGGGCAATTGAGTTTTCCATAGATTTGAAGCCTGGAGTTGCTCTGATCTCCAAGACTCCTTATCGTATGCCCCGGACTGAGTTGGTCGGGCTTCGTACGCAGTTAGATGATCTTTTGCAGAGAGGCTTGATACGACCCAGTGTATCAGCCTGGGGAGCACCTGTGTTGCTTGTGGGAAAGAATGATGGATCCATATTTCTTATTTTCTAGTTGAACTGATATTGTAGTAAGGGTATGTTGAACCCATATTTTATGTCTGGGATGATCTGTTGATGATATGTTTATTTCTTATTCTGGTTGTCTTTATATTCTTACTATTGTGATCGGGGACCTGTGACTGAGATTTATATATTTGATGATTAGCGTATTGGATTGAGAAGAAAAGAAAAAAAAATGATAGTGTATATTTCTTCTCAATTTAATACGTCGCGGACTTGTTCACGTTTCGATTCCCGAGGTATTTTAGGAAACAGGGCATGACATAAGCACTATAAACTATTAAAGTCTGAATAAAATATTTCATCTATGCCTTTATATATGCTCACATAAACACCAAATTATTGTTAACAATTCGATTAGATAATGATTAATTTATTAATTTAATTAGAGTTACATAATTAAGTATTTCAATTTTTATTTAAAACCACTATAGATGAGATATAAACGTTAAAGATATAACATTATTTGCAGATGATAAGCACTAAAAAAATTTAATGTTTAATTATAATCTTATACTATTAAAAATCTGATGTTTAGTATAATTTGTACTATTATAATCTAATTGGAGTTGCATTATTACATAAATAATAATTCCTATAGTATCTTAAAACATCATACACTTGATAATCTAATACTATTATGATAATTGATTTAGTTATTATCTTAGATATAATTTATTTATAATCTAAAGAATAATTATCATATAGTAAAAACCTTAAATTAATGTGATTTAATAAGATTGGGAGTTATGATAATGGAGTAAATTGGTTAATTTCATGAAAAATGAAGGGCATTTTGAGAAATAAAAGTTTTTCTAATACTCCCTCTTTTAAAAGGAGAATGATTTTTATTTCCTTTTCATAAACATTATTTTGGATTTTGATAATATTGGGATATATGGACAACTCCACGTCCATTGGGATTCAATTATACTTGAGCAATTTCTTAATTATGTTCTTTAAACCTATTTTCCCATTTCGCATTTTTCAATGTCTGTTTGTATTTTTTTGTGAAAGTTGAGATATTAGGACACAATATGAAAAGCGGACATCTTCCGATTGGGGGTTTCTTGTGTTTTGTTTAGATTCCACCGGCTTCAGAAAAAATTCACTTTCCACCAAAATTCTTCTCTTTCTGGAGGGGTTTAGATTTGTGGAGCTTTGAATGCTACATCAAGATTTATATAAGCATTTCCAAAGATGCAACCAAACAAAGAAAAGTTATGAAAGTCATTGTCAACCTCAAAATTATTTAACTTTCCAACTTTTTCACTTCAAAATACATGTAATCACACAAGCAGAAGGTCTAAATACAGCTCGAGCTTAAGGAGGACACATCTTCTGCCAGTCAGAGGTGAAATGTACTCAGAAACATAAATCCTACACTTAGATGATGTTTGGTTCCACGTATTTTTCGGAGGAAAAGTAGGAACGTTGCTGGTTCGTGAAATTCCTAAACTTTTTCCTTGTTTAACTGCATCTCTAATAACTAATAAGCATGACAACAATAATATATTACCTCTAATTCCTCAAATCAAAATCACTATAAAATACAAGGATTTTCCTGGAAAGTGAAAACTTGTCATATATTCAAATACACACAATCAGAACCATCCGCATGTGAGTAGCTGGTTCTCTGCCACACAATGAGTAGGTGAAATCACCACACTACCGCCTTTTTTCACTCGAGGGTTGGAGAATCGCCCATTCGCATGTGGGCGGTTCTGACAGGACTTGCACCCCATAAGTTCTATGACTTCCAAGCCAAAGGAAGGAAAAACTAAAGGCAAGGTGATGAGGTGGATGATTACTTTCCAAATTGTGTCATAGATCCTCAATTTTCACAAAATCATCCAAACAACTCCTTTCATGTACCGTGTCCGTGGTGATGGTCACAATTCACTAACATCGTCATAGATTCATAATGTACATTTAAACATTTGTAATGAAGAAGTATCGCTGGCTTTGAATATCATTATTACCATCCATGGCATCTCTAAACATCATCTCTTCTTTGGTATATGCGAATATCATTATTACCATCCATGGCATCTCTAAACATCATCTCTTCTTTGGTATATGCAGGTGACCTACATATACCACCGAAGATAATCACTTTCATATGGTTAACTACGTAGCAAGATGAAGTCCAGGACATCAATAAACGTAAAATGTATTGGCTGTGCAAATTAGTCATAAATAAACACATGAAAACCTAGGTTCAAACTTGAAAAACAATTTGTGTCACAAGCCCATGATTTTAAAGTCTTAATATGAAGATAAAGCACACACAGGAAGCTGTATGCAGCAAAGTCAAAATACCAACATCCAGTAGACAAGTCATGGATTCCAAGTATGTGTTATACTCAACCATAAGTTTGTTCACCTATGTATTCATATGATTCCTACACCTATATATTTATGTGTTAGCATGTTAAGCTCTTCCGAACATTGCTGTGACATGAGCCAAACCGCTGCTGACGAAGTAATGCAAAGCTTATTGAGAAACAAATAGAACAAACATTCAAAAAAAAACAAGAGGACACGGCATGGTTCAACAATTTGCATAGGTCTAAATGAGTTTATAATTTGAAGAAGAATAAAATATTTCTCTTGGAAGTATATAACTAGAGATATTTCTCAGTTGGTTGATTCTTCAATTTTTTTTTTCTTTTTGTTCTTCATCTTTGTCTCTTTACAACGAATCTCTCTAGGGAATTGAAAGTCATTTTCCTCCTAGTTTGAATTCATTTCGAGGATTACTCCCCTTAATTGTATTTGGTCAGAATTGTTCTAATACTATCCTCTTTCAATGGAAATTTATTCAATTTCAATGGTAACGTGTATTTCCAACAAGTTAACTTTCAATCTGAGCCAAACCAATTCTTTGACATCAACTTTGTGAACTATAGCCATAATCAATACTCAATAGTGAAACCAAAAAGAAAAAGACCCAAGCAAACAATCACTCACACATGTTCCATGTTCCACTTCATGCTCTCCTTTAATTGAAGCTATTTGACTATGTAATATAAGGAACTGTCCTCCTAGTATCTTTTACTGATACTTCCTGATACTTCCATCCTAAAGATGCATGGTATTGCTTCCAGATACATCGCAACGTTAAATAGACGGTGCAAATTCTTCACAATATTAAACATAATAGCTATTATTCAAACAAGAATAATGAGTATCATTATACTATCTACTAAAACAATAAAATTGCACTGGAGCTAGCAGCTATAGCTACCACAGTGAAACTCCCAACAGCTTTACTAGATAGAACAACAATATCATCCTTCCTAGGCTTCATTGTCTCCAATCCCATGATCTAGAACCAGCTCATCCAATTTGAGCACTGCCACCACATATTCCATGGCGAAAAAAAACTCATTTAACTCAAATGCCTTCCCAAATTTTAAAATTCCAACCACAAATCTTCCTCATAATTTTGTCGATCTCTCCTTCTCAGTTCCTCTACAACGCCAAAATCCTACTTATAAGTACTCAAGACTTACAAATTCGTTTAAACCAATTTCAATTGTTTAACAGCTGCTTGATTTGAACAATTATCTTAAAGATAATTTGGTTTTCTAACAATTCACAGGAGTGAGATGCGCAAGGGGAAGGAGGCCAGAGGGAGGAGGGGACGACGCCTGGGGGTGGACTAGGGGGAGAGAGGACCAGAGGGAGGAGAGGACTGCTACGGGTGGGTCAGAGGGCCGTTGCAGGGTGGTTTGTTTTGGGGATTCAGGTGTCATTGGGTGTGTGGGAGAAGGAGATAGAGAGGGTATCTTTGGTCACTTAGACACTTTTAATGAAATGCACGATATATAGGGAGGACTACAATAATTTGGGTTTAAATGTAAATCAGTTTTGATATTTGGGTTTATGAATTCATTAAAAGTGGGTGGTTTTAAAAATGAGGGTAAAACTTTGGGTTTCTAAACAAAAAAACTATAGTTAAAGAAAGTTTATATTTCCCTGTACCCAAAATTAAATATTCTTCAACACCCTTCCAAAATCACTCTTAAATCCATAATTAAACTGAATTATTTTTAAACCAATTCTGTAGAGGTTTCGAGATTTGTACTACAGATAACAACGATAAAAGCAATGATTGCCCACAACAAGTAAACAAACTTTTCTATGTATAACTCAAAGTTTTACCCCTAAGTCCACTCACTTCAAAATCATGCCTAGACCCAGAACACTATGCTTGAATTATATATACTATATACAAAAGTTAGTTTGTTCATAGCAACTCCAAATTGTGATTTTTGTGTGTGTGTGTGTGTGTGTGGTTGGGGGGGGGTTGTTAATACGTTAATACTTATAAACCGAAAGTCTCACCTTATTTTTCTTAAAACCAACCATTTTCAGAAAGATTTTTTGCCAATAGGCCCAAAGTCTTACTCCCTTTTATTTTTAAACTCACACACTTCCTAAATCACTCTTAGAGCCAACATACTCATCGAATTATTTTTGGACCTGCTTTGTATTCAAACAGTTAGGTATGTATATTTTATAAGTAACAATATTTTATTCTAACTTTCTACTTTTTTAAGCTGTTAGGCATAGAGTGTATTTTTAAACCAAATGTGCAACCATTATTTATTTATTTGGTTATTTTCACATAATGTCATGGCAACACGAACAATAGATGGATTTTCTTGCCTTATAAACAGAAACATTTATTTCCATTAAACCCACCCAATTTCAAAAATGGTTTTTTGTCTATAAATACAAAGTTTTACCCCCCTTTACTTTTACACCCACCCACTTCTAAAGTCACTCTTAAACACAAAATATTGCACCAAATTAACTTTAAACCCAGTTTATATTTCAGTTTCTTAATATGTGAGAACATGATGTTATATTTTATAGCAACTTGCTATATTTAAATCCAAAGTGGTTAGATATACGACATATTTTAAGACAAATGCTTAAATCATTATTATATTATTTAGCTTTTTACACTAATGTTGCAACATCGCACGGATCAATTTTGCTCATTGATATATGAAGGGACCGTCTCTATATAGTGATGTGATGTGGTTGAATCTCAACCAAGCTTTGTTGGTTGAGCTTCACTCACCTCACCATATGAGTGAGAACATGATATGTCATACGATACCCATTATTCTCTATTCAATGGCACAAGAGCCTCTAAAAGAAGAAAGCTCTATTTCAATTCTCTACGCACAAATAAACAACAAAAACATAAGATAATTTAAATCAATAGAGAAAGAAACCCTACATCCTCACATTCTACATTCTACATGCGATATACTCATTAGAAATCTCTAGAAGAGTAGCAAAGAACACTCACATTGTCACTCGCTCCAATACCCCTCCTCTTTAGTCTTCTCATCATCATCACCCTCCTCCCCAATCTCCGTCACCGCCTCCCTAAACCTCTTCACATCCTCCACCGCTGCCTTCCGGAACATTCCAATATCCACTGCCCCGGCCACCATATGATACCCCCTCATCTTCAAATCCTCCGGCTTATCATGCGGCATCGCAAAACCTCCCAAATAAACCCCCTTCTTTTTCGTCACCCCTAGAACCCTCATCTCCGCCTCCTTCATCAAAGCCCTCACCTTTCTATTACCAGGGTCCCACAAATACCCCATGCTCGCACTCAGATCCAACGGGCCCATCTGTATACAGTCCACCCCCTCGACATTAGCAATCTCCTCAATGTTCTCCACTCCTTTAGCCGATTCGACCTGGCACATGATCAAGAGATCGTCCTCTATCCGAGAGAGGTAGCCGTCATCGATGCCGTACGCGGAGGCGCGGACGACGGTGTGCGCGGCACCGCGGACGCCGCGAGGGGGGTAGCGGCAGAAGGAGACGGCCTCCTCGGCGGCGGCGGCAGAGTCGATCATGGGGAACATGATGCCGGCGGGGCCCAAGTCGAGGGCTTTCTTGGCGGCGGCCGCAGTGGTGTCCGGGAGGCGGAGGACGCCGGGGGTGGAGGCGGCGGAGAGGGAGCGGAGGAGGGAGAGGGCGCGGGGGATGTCGGAGGGGCCGTGCTCCATGTCGACGACGGCGTAGTCGTAGCCGGAGAGTGCGGCGATCTCGGCGATGGTGGGGGAGTCGGAGAGGAGGAAGATGCCGTAGAGGGGGTCGCCGCCGGCGAGACGAGACTTGAGGTTGGAGGAGGAGAGGGTTAGGGTTGAGGAGGGAGAGGATCTGACCGGGGGAAAGCGGAGGGAGGCTGGGGGATTAGGGCTAGGGTTTGGAGCTAGGGTTTTGGGGGAGAGAGAGGGGATTGAAGGGTTGAAGGAGATCGAGGTTGACATTCTTTTTTTTCCTCCGACGATTTTGACTGTGATCGCTTATTAGGGTCTTGGATCTCGTTTATATAAAGACTGGGGAGAGATCAGCGATCAGAGCCGTCGTCAGCAGCAGCAGCATTGGCGATGGCAGCAGAAGAGAGGAGACGAGCGGCGGTGTTTGGATTCATTGTGGAGTTGGTGGGAGATCAGGCGTGGGCTGTACTTCATTGGGCTTGAAGAAGTTGGGAATGGTTTTTCTAATAAAAGCCCAGCCCATCTGATATTTGGGACGTAGCTCGCTCTTACTGGTTTGTCGACATTAGTCCCTTGAATTCTTGTTAATCTTGAAATTAGTCACCCAAATTACTGAACTTGCGACTACGTCCCGCAATTGTTACATATTCGAACTGCTTCTCTTGATTGGCGGGCTTAGCTTGGAACAGGTTATGAGAATTGAGATATATAATGGCGATTCTGATGATTTAAAGGACTACTTAATTATGAGACAATCTTCTAAGAGTTGGGGGATATAATACCAATTTCAATGGTTTGCGATGAATTTTAAGATCTTAAAGGACTAACATCGGAAGAAAAACCTAACTTTTCTACTGCTAGAAGACCCAAAAATGCATCAATTTGTTAAAAGAAACCTTTGTTTGGTTGCGCTGCACTTTATTGAGAATATGCGACTAAAATAACAAAATTGGGTGAAAATCAGATTTAGAAAATTACATTTGATGCATTCATTCTGCATGCCAACCCTAAATTCATGGTATGAAAAATGTCAAACAAACAATGTCTTTGTTAAAATATAGGATGTCGAAGCCTGATGGTCCCATTTTTCAATACAAAACCCACCAAATTTATGGAAATAAACGGCCACTAAGTCGTCCAAAGGCTTACGTCGTGACAAGAGGCTCACGAGTATGAAACATGGTAACATGGTACGAGCATTGATTGAAATATCGGCACATTAAAACTCCAATTGATTCTTATTTTTTAAAATTCCCAATTTATTTTGTTTTTGTATTTATAAAAGAGAACTTGATGGTTAGTCTATCTAAATTTGAATTTAAAATTTAAAATTTTAACTTATCTAAGAAAAACTCTACCATGCAAACTATCTACTTCAAGTGATTAAAAAAACTCCATTTTCTTTTTCTCATAATGTAGCAAAATAATGTACTCGTTGTCTCTTTCTTCATAAGCATTTAAAATATTAGTTAATAGATGGTCTATAAGTTATAGTCTATAAAGAATTATAATCAATCATCTCTCTTTTTACACTAGAGTGGCTTAGCGTATTCAAAGGGTATATAAATTAACAATTATAAAGGGGGGGAAAATCAAAATAATCGGTGTGAACACGAGCTTAATACTTGTTATGAAAAAAAACCCAATAGATTCATAATAAGTAATGAATAACAGAGCAAATTTCCAAAAATATGAGTTTGAAAACAAAAAATCCAAAACCAGAGAAAATCCCCAAAAACAACAAAAATTATTAAAAATCAGAAAACTAGCCGATACAGTGTCACCGGTCGACTGATAGGTTCATCGGTTGACTGATGAGATGACCGTTGCAACTACTGAAAAGCTTATCGATCGACTGTTGGACACCATCGGTCGACTGATGAGCTCCTTCAGTCGACTGATGTCAGTCGACTAAGCAGAAACAAATCAGTATTCCAAAGGAGTTCATCAATTGACTGGAAAACACGCACATGCTCATTATGAATAGTAAATTTGTTTTTCAAAGTGCTTTTAAAAATATCAAATAAATTTTAAAAATTGTAAAATTTGGGAAAATGTTCATCCGATGAAAACAAACATGATGGAAAAGAAAATTTTTAAACATCATTTTCCGTTTGTGAAACAATATCATTTTGTAAAATCTCAAAAATACGAGTTCGTTTAAAACACTTGATTTTGACAAATCGATTTCAACCAAATTTTGAAATCATTTTTAATGGATTAATAGACTTTGGAAACAATATAAATAGTATAGTTAGTCTATTATCCAAAAACACAAAATATGAAACAATACGTATACAAAACAAAAAAATTATCTTTTAGAAGCATGAAAATAAAAAAATTTGTTCTTTAAAATCAAACATGTTTTGGTACCCAAACACTCTTGGTACCGAAGAGTTTAGGGACATGACCCCTATCATCATAGCTTAATGCTCTTGGGTTATGATCTCATTTGGACGCATTTAGTGCACGGGATCAGCCATAACAATAATTATGCAAATGACCCTTCCTATTGCAATAAGTGTAATGGAATAGACTCATTTATTTTTGTTGACCATGATAATGTGAAAGAGAAACATTTGCAAATAAAGATGGTCCATTAAAATTATTTTTTGCAAATGTGAAACTTTTTTTAAATCAAGATAAAAATTGGTCAAATGACCAAAACGACCACAAAAATCATACTTATACACATAATGGACTATCACAATAATTAAATCAAATGTATTAAAACTTGGATCCATTTTTAAGTATAGAGGAGTAGATATAATTTCTAAATCAAACATATTAAAACTTGGATCATTCTTAAAGTATAGACGAGTAAATATGATTTTAATTTTAAGCATATATACAATAATTAAATCAAATGTATTAAAAGTTAGAAGGGTACAAGTTTAAAATGCAATGCTTAAAAAAATATGGGGTGGGGTTGCACCGGGTGCACACTAGTGATGAGTAACAGGTCACAACTTCTTTTAAACACGTTGTAAAAAGGACGTGTTTCTCATGTGGTCATTAATCGTAAAAGGTCCGTCGAGAGCTAAATCTTTTACGCGTGGCTCCTTAAGACATCCACGCTCAACATGATTTTGCCTACATGTGCTTTAAGATATCACCGGATTCGTTGATGACTCATTTTTTACCCACGGTTTCTTAAAAGATTCAGGTCCATCCATCCTCTTTTTTTTTTTTTTTTTTTTTAATTAAGCCAACATTAGGCTTAGTTCAACGAAAGTTTGACAGAAACTTATTAGTTGAAATTTCACTAAAACTTAGATCCCGGTCTCAACCATCCTTATCGACGTCATATTGCCTCTGAATAGTTTGCACGACCTCTAAGTTTGGCGATTGGGAGTTTTCAGTAATGGCGTCGGGACCCAGGGGACTTCCATGACGACCAGTTTCTTCCCTTTGTTATTCGCATGGGGACAAGTTTGGTGTCCCCTCCGACGTCATAACCCTCTAATATTTATTAGCATATTGCATAGGCACATTAGTAGCTGTTCTTTATTCAACATTTCCTTCCTGCACAGAGTTTTGAACATGCACATCAACAGGAACATGCACCGGCTCCTTTGGCCTATTGACAGGCATCCATTTCATTTTAGAAATTCTTCTCCTACAAAATTCAGTTTCATGTCCAACAAAAATTTAGGAAGCTTTGAGAAAATAATCTGCAATATTGTTTACTCAGTGTACATTTCAGTAATTTGATGTTCACATCTTTGCAGGTCTAGTTGAATATGGATTATAATCGATCTTTTCAGTTAGTAATTTATTCTAGCTTATAGTTTCATCTGAACTATGGTATACTTCAATAACCAATATGAGATATAAATAAGTTTATATACTGCTCCTCACAAGCTCTATAGGCACACTGATTGAAAATTACCAGAGCCTGTCTATTTCCTTGACAAAAATCCATCAAGAAATATTTGAACAATCTACTTCAGATTGCATGCATAAAGTACTCTTGAATACAACACGAGCAGCTCACATTCTCTCACAATGTTCTGGCTTACGTAATTTATATATTTCTCTGGCATCGTAAAAAATCCTAAACTAAAGCCTCGTTTCTCTTCTACGTACTTCCTACTCTACTAAAGGTTTTACAAATTTCATACAAATTGGGGGATTAACCTTAGCTAGAGCGAGCAAAGAAGACGGTAAGATCCAGAGTCCATCTCCACATATCAAACCTGAAGCAACTGCAGGTATCAGCAAACTCGCCTTCTTGCTATTAATCTTGTGCCATCCAAACACAATCAAACTCCCCACAAACATATCAATCGCAAAATTTGCCCCAACCAAAAATGGCACAGCCATGCACATTGGCAGAGGAACCCACTTCCCATATTTTACTGGAAACACATCCCTCAGTATATTCACCACGAATGCAAAAGCGAAGAAAATATAACAGAGCTGAAGGCAATGGTGAGGGAGCGCCGAAAATCCCTCAACTCCAAGAATCGCCATGTTTCTATAAATTAATGCATAAGGAGCCTTAAAGCTCCCATCAGGATTTCCAATATCAAAAGCCTTGTAAAAGAGAAAGAAAGATAGAGGGGCAATAACACAGCCCATTGCAGTACCAATGGCTTGACTTATAAGCATTGATCGCGGTGATGTTAGTGTCAGATGTGCAGTCTTGAAATCATGCATTAGATCAGCAGAGATTGAGACCACGGATTTTACGACACCACAGCCAACCATGCCGGCGACTATTCCAGAGTCTTTTCCTGCCCAAGCGGAAATTATGAAGAGTGCTATTTTCCCATAGTTGTAAGCCATATTTATGTCGGTCAGGCCAGCGCCGTAGGCGTTGCAGAAGCCTAAAGCAGGGGCGAGGATGTAGGCAGTGATAACATAGTACCATTTAACCTCGGGGAACATAAGGGGGATGGAAATGATGGATATTGTTATAAAGAGAAGATAACCAGTGCATGCTAGCCATGTGGGTATGGTTTCTCTCACGAATGCTTCGTTGCGTTGAAGATCATCAAGTACCATACCGTTATTATCTGGTATAGCAAGAGAGAGAATCATCGATGAGCATTTCATTTATCAAGCTAGACAACAATGGAAGATATTCTATGAGTTGTTGCCTTTAATGAAAGAGTTCAGATTCTAAGTATTAGTTAAATATCGTGTCTTCTTTATTAGGACTTTCTTTATCATATGTTTTCTTGGAGTTTTCCTTTTACAGATATTCCACGGAGTGCACAAGTATAACATTTTATCCTCAACTTCACAATCAATGTGAATAGAGAAAAAATTCTTTCTTGTATTTTCAGCTTGTATATTCAGAAAAAGGAGGACCAGAGGTAGGCGTAAGAGCATGTGGTTAGAAGCTATTAAGAAAGATACGGAAGAGAGAGTTCTCAACATAACTAAATGAAATAGTAGGATTCATGTAGTAAACCCTCAAAAAATTGTGATGAAGGGATTTTCGGATGGCTCAAATTTGTAATTTCACTGTTTTTTTTGGGAAACTATTTGTTGGTCTAAAGATATTATTCCTTACCTGATTTAAGGTTTCTATTGATGAACCTCAAATGCATGTTTCTTGCTGTTATGGCAGTAATTTTGAGAAAATTGTACAAACCATCTCCCAGGATCAAAGCAATGGAGAGAAAAACCTGCAATTGGAATAAAAAGAAGAATGGAGTTGCAGCACAATTCTTGAGGAACAAGAGGGAGGATTCAAATTAGCCACTTACTTTGTAACCTTGCATGCTTTTCATGTTGCTCTCTGAAATTGTAGAAGGATACCAATCCCCTTTCTGTTCTCTAATCAATGGCCACATTACTCCGCATGAAAGTACTGCTCCAAGAATTAGAGAGATATTCACAAGATGGGAGCAGATCATACCAGCTCCCACATATGTCAAGCTAAAATCAAAGAAAAATCTGCCAATGGAAAAGTTTTCAAGGCAAACTAAATTAGCTTGTAATAAACCAAGAAAAAATATAGGGTAAATTTCCACAAAACTACCCTTGAGTTTGGCTAATTTTCAGATAACCTCCCTAAACCTTTAAAATGTCAGTTAAGCCTCATTATGTTTCAGGTGTTTCAGAAAACTCCCTAAATCTTTCCAATTTTTTGAACTACCCAACTAACGGTGTTTAACAGTGTTTGATGAAATGGTAAACAGACTAAAATGCCCTTTCCAATTAAACACTATAATTGCCAGGCATTAAGGGCTAGGGTTAGAGGGGGGCTATCTCAAAATTGGGCATAGTTCAGGGAGGCTACATGAAATAGACCCTTAAATTGTGAAAAGGGACATGAAAGGATTTTTCCATCAGCAATATTTTAGCAATTATGACAGACGTGATTTTTACGTGTGCAGTCAGATGTTACAGTGTTAGTTACAGGGCTTATCTGACAAAACTTAATTGGGATCAAGTGAGATTTTTTAAATTCAGGGGTTATATCAAAATTGACCAAAACTTAATGAGGCTTTTGTGAAATTTATCCCAAATGCAAAAGACAAAGGAGATTGTGAAAGAGAAATACGTTTCTTTGTAAGCCTGTAGACCAAATGTTGGAAACTGTGAGAATCCACAAGTTTGGCCTCCAGAGAAAAACCACTGAAAAAAGCTCCAAAGAAAGCTGAATACGAAGTACTTTGCGAACCCACGGACCTGTTTCCTGAGCACAGATATGAACATTACAGATATAGTACCATATATGAATTCTGGTACATAAGGAAAAAAATAAAGTTGAGAAATACTTGGCCATTTTGTCTCCCTTCGTAGTGTGAAACCCATTAATAAGAACAGCAGTTGCAGTGCCACTTGGATAAGTTAACTTGTAGTCTACTATCATGATCTGAAGAATTCACTGGGATTTAGGGGAAATTTTACAGATAAATTTGTAAGATTGATATGCTTCTTACTAAATACGTTGTAAATCTATAAGCATGAATACATTCTCATGTAACTCATAAAAAATAGCAGATCCTAATTGTGAAAGCAAATGTTATCAGTAAGATAAACTTTCTACTATGCCCAACTTTGTTTCTAAACATCAATGTGTTTGTTGCTTTCTTCTAATGCCTTCTCAAGTAAAATATTTCATGTCTAGTTAAAAGCAGAGAAAATTTCTATTTGCATGTCATATAGCAACTCATCCCAAAAGGGTTGTAAATTTGACAAATAGGATAAATCAATCAGCACACTTGTCCTCCTTTTCTTTTCTGCTTTCTTTTTACCTTTTCTTTTGGTGCTAATAAACTATTAACCTCGTAAATTAGGATGACGATACAAATCTTTAAATATAATTACAATAAAATTCTATTTGCCCTGGAGAAGTTCCAATACTAATATTGAACTGAAAAGCAAAAATAAAAGAATCAAAATGTAATCAGCAGAAAGAACAAAAGTAAATACCTTTCTGAGAGGAACCAAAGCAAAAAGCCCAACAAAACTAGTAACAAAGAGGAATCCAGTCATCCAACCAACTCCAGGCTCCTTGTAACTCCCTGCAGTATTTCCTTCTGTATCTGCCCCTGCTAACTCATAAGTTTTCTTGTTCAGCCCCAATAAATAAGACCCAAATCCACCTGCATTAAAAAAACGTATAAATCAAAACTTTGCATGTAACTTTGATCAGATTGAATCATTTCATACCTCCAATTGTGATGCTATAGCAGGCAACTGCACAAGTTTGAACTACAGTGTTCTCTTGCTTAGTAAAAGGCTTGGAAATGATCCCAGCCTTGTGAAGCAACTTAGTCCAAGATCTAAGGAGGACAAAGGCAAGGAGAGCAGCAGAGACATTGAGGGTCGGCACGAGCCCTGTAGTCAAATTGAGCTTCATCACAATCACACTGTACATTACTCCAATGAAGAGACTCGCAACGACACCTCGAAAGCTTATCTGACTCTTCCACGATGGAATTGCCTTCAAATCCTCCTTCAGATTCTCCATAGCCTCTCCTTCTTCCATGTCATTGCCTCTCTCGATTTCTTGCCTGGTTTCTCTTTGCTCTTCCATTTGGATGGTCATGGGTTTTCTTGCCGTTATCTGAATTAAGAAGAGTATCTCACAAACTTAAAAGGGCCATTCTTATTGAATTGAAATAGGTATATCTTTACTGGAATCGAATTTCAAAAGAGAGCATCCAAGAATAAGAACATTGGGATATGATAAATTAACAAACATCACATAAGAATCTCAATTTGGTCATGAAAATTTTAACTTGTTAGGCATATGTACATCTGCATACAAACAAATTTGATTTTCCTTGGGGAAGAATTACTTACAGAATTAACCGTTTGGAAGGGGGGGGGGGGGGGGGG
>BQKN01001053.1:461140-475800 GCA_022839385.1 Asparagus kiusianus
GTAAACAAAAGTAATAAGAATTGATTAAAAATATCCGGTTAAGAAATATAAATTTAAAAAAATATTATAGCTTAAAAATTATAGTCACTATATAAATTAAAGTAATTGCATAAAATTTTACTAATAAGTTGGAGCAGCAAAACACATTGGTAACATTAATTGATAGGTGTTTAAATCCATAAAAATGATAAAAGACTATAATCTCATAGCTTAGCATTAATTAATTATAATTTAAAACATTAATATCTGATATTAATAATATTTATAGGGTAAAAGAATAAAATGAATTATGTATGGAGAAATTATCAGAATGTTCAGATATATCATTCAGAAGAACCAGGCTATTTCCATTACAAATAGGAAAGTGACAGAAATAAATCTTAAATTCAAAAAACGTCCATGAATCATTTGAATTGGCATTAACAGAAAGCATGTCTATTAAAGAAGCACCAACTAAGTTACATTGAAGAATAATTTAATAACTTAATCCCAATCAAGGAAGAATTCTCTATGGAAGATGTAAGAAAAATTAGCAAGCATTCATAAATTTCATACTTTGTTGTTTAAATACTAAAGAAATTAGATATTAATATTATAATCTAAGGCAAATTGGCAATAAAAAATGTAGGTATTTAGTTTAGATCTTTGGAAAAAATAACAGGGATAGAAAAAATGTAATATTATTAACGTAACAAAAATTCTTATTGGATGCACATCAGAAGAATTTATTGTAAAAAAAGAGCTAGCTCTTAATCTTATTTAAGTAATAAAGTAGGAACACAAATAATTTCATATATATGAAATTAATATTTATTCTCATTGAAATAAAAAAATCAAAGTCTATATTTCAAGAAGTTTGTGTTGAATATCAGAAATACATTTAACTTCTTTGTAAAGTTAAACAACAAGATAAAATATTAACGAGCCCAGGAACGATAACAGCACAAAAAGTACAACTCTAGCCTGATGTCACAATCGAGTAGATGATGAAGATATTATTCTAAAATTACCCGAAAAAAAGATAAAGGTGAGCAATGATTGATATTAACTTAGTAAAAAAATAAAACAGAAGGAATAAAAGATAATATTTTCTGAATATTTTATAGCATAATTTAATTATTTTGAGTTAATTTTAGAAATCTTTAGAAGGGAGTTTCATGAGCTTTTTTCAGTACTTTTTATATGCTTGTACAAATGCTTTTATCATATGAAAGTATACTAGAGTTAACATTAATCTTTAATTTTATAATTTTTATGAAGTCTATCAATGATTAGGACCAAATTTTATATTCTTTATTTATCGTTTTAGCATACTTTTTTTACCTTATTAGTTTTAAATATTCACCTTCCTTGTATAATATAATGACCGTAAATTTTCAATATGGTTTAAATAAATTTTTTGGTATTTAAATATTAAAATGTATTTTCTAAAAGAGTATTTGTATTTTTTCTAATTTTCTAGAATTTTCTATGATTTAAAATGTTGTTTTATATTTATTTTAATGGCTTTACTAATTATAACTTTAATTGTTACGGTAAAACTTTTAATTAATATTTGGTTATTTATTATTGTTATTATTATTATTATTTGTTATTAATTATCTTGTATTAATTTTTAGTCTCAACCCTTATCCTCTATCTCTATTTATAGCTATCAGCTAATCAGCACGATAATCAATCTGTTATCTGACTTTTCCCCTGGTCCCCTCATATCAGTCACTCTCTCCAATCAATATCTCTCTCCCTCCCCATTCTCGCTCTCTCCCTCACCTTACAACAACTCACCCTCTCTCCTCTACCCCACTCCTCCGTGTTTTCCTCCCCAAATCCCACCTCGTGTTCACCCCCTTCTTCTCTCTTCTCTTATTTCACGCACTCCCACACTCTCTCTCACTCTCACATCTCTCTCTCTCTCTCTCTCTCTCTCTCTCTCTCTCTCTCTCTCTCCTCCTCCTCTCCATCTCCTTCACTACCTCCAAACAGCCCAACCCCTGAGCTCGCCGCTGACCATCCGTCTCACAACAACCGCCACTCCGAACCCTAAGCTCCGATCAGCCGCGCGCCCAGCTCTCCACCTCATCGCCACCCTTCCCAACACCACCTCCGCTCATCGCCACCGTCGAGCCCTGAGCCGCCACCTACGCCGTCGTCCTCGCCTCGCTGCAGCTCCTCTCTACTTCGATCATCGTCTCAAGCAGCCTGAGCTCCGACTCCCGCCGCACAGCCCCTCCGCACCGCCGACTCCAGCCCCTCATCCTCCTCCACCATGTCCTGCTCGTCCCCGCTTCTCCGACCTCCGCAGCGCTACCGCCCTCTCCCTAGCCTTAGCGCCGCAAGCCCGAGCTCCCCTCCTCTTCCCCGACGCCATAGCCAGCTCCACCCGCCTCTAGATCCGCCTCGTTGCCTCCGTAGTCCCAACTCTCCTCCCCACTCCACCGTTGCTCACCTCCTAACACCACAGCCACCTCCTCTTGTCGTCGTCACGCTGCCCTCAACCCAGACCCACGCCCATAACCGCCGCCCCTCCCCGTCATCTCCCTCTCCACTGCCCGCCACGCCGACGCAGCAGCCTCCGTCAAGCTTCCACAACTGAGCTCATCGCCGACCACCACGAGCTCCTTCCCCGTTGCCAACTCAACGTCACCGCTCGTCGTTGTCCCCTCTCCTACTGTCTAACTCCGACAGTCCCTTCAACCGTCGCGTCGCCGCCACTCTTCTGCAGAGACGTTGTCGTCATCCCCTACAACCGCGTCATCCAGATCCGCTGCTCCATCCGCTTCAGATCCATCGTATCACGTCTGCACGGCACCGCCGCCTCATCCACAGGCCCCTTGGCCTCGTAGGCAAGATCCCTCTTGCTCAAATCTGAATTTTAGATTCCTTATAAATTATATGCATATATTTGACTGTATTGTGATTAGTTGTAGCATTTAGATTGTGATATAGTTATTTGCATGAGATTGTTTGATGAATGATATTAAATAAATCATAGTAATATGATAAATAACATTTTTATAATAATTATAATGAATTAAAAGAATCTAATTCGGCTAAAGAATCATTTTTTATAATTATAATAATTTAAAGGAATTTATTTTAAAAAAGTGAATATTTTGGATTATTATAATGAGAAATAAACTAAAAGAATTATTTTACAAAATAATTATTTTAAATAAATAAATTATTTTGGAAAATGAATTATTTTAGATTTATTATAATGAGAAATAAATTAAAAGAATTTATTTTGCAAAAGGATTATTTTAAAATAAATAAATTTATTATTTTAAAAGATTATTTAAAATAATTTTATGAGAAGTTTAGAGATCCGGATCGTAAGTTATTGATGAAATTGGTCTACAATGCATATGTATATTAAAGTTACTGCTCACAGCCATTGTTCACACACACCGTACTGTTCATAGTTGATGTTTATAATTTATAATTCTTAGATTTAATTATGTGATATGTCATGATATTATTGTGCATGATCAGTTGCATCTATTATTTCTTGTTGTGATTGAGAATCGTTAGGAGTTCATGACTTTAGTGGCCTTGCGTGTTATGTACAAGACCTAGAGACATGTGTTGTGTTGACTTACAAAAACTAGAAGAGTCGAGATGAGAAAGTCTTGGTTCATGTGATCGGATGTGGCTGTTGATGTATCTTCCAAAATCGTACCAGTGAACCGTTTTGCACTGGGGCTGGTTTGTTGGGCTAAGTGAATCATTTCGCACTTGGTCAGTGAAATCGTTTCGTCACCCAAGTTTTACTTGAGTTCGGACTAGGATGAAATCGGATTGCGTGTAGTCCTATCATCGAACCGTTTCGCGGGTTTGGATGTACGTAGAGGATTTGTGAACAGTCAGTTATCCGAGAATATGAACGATGACTCTATGTGAGATATGTACTAGTGACTTGTTATAGAATGGCTACTGACATGACCTTGTTGTTTAGATGATTATGGATTCTTGTGAGATACGTACCAGTTATGTTACTTTTCATACATAGATCGGGATTAATATTTAATTATCTACAATTTGAGACCTATGGTATATACATGAGAGTTTCCTTATTTGGATTATTTCGCTCAACGTACTACGTCTTGAGTTGTAGATTTTTTTAAATATTAATTTCATCTAGTGGTATGACCCTGTTACTTGGATGATTATTCTGATCGCTACCTACATGACCTCGTTACCCGATTGATTTTTGGATTCTTCTGATTATTATATTCTAGTGATAGATTGCATTTAGATTATTAGAATTCTAGTACCATGCTCCTATTTATTATTACTATTATTGTATTGGTCATTCGACCATTTATATTCTTTATTGTGGGATCTTGCCGTGTGTCATGCACGCTGACGTACTCCTTTTCTCTCGGGATGTACGTCAGATTTAGAGGATGGGCAGTTTCAGTTCGGAGTCGTATAGAAACCAGAGGATTCTTAACAGGATTGCTTTACAGACCGAGCAGAAGAAGTCGAAGCTTAGTTAGTGGATCTCAGATTACTTTTATAGCACTTTCTATTCCCATTTGATCGATGTATTTTTATATCTCTCCAGTATTCAGTTAGATGGACTGTGACATCCCAGGGTTCACACAAGGCTGTAGTCTAAGGTAAAACCCGGATTGTCAAACCTGCCAAGCACCAAATACTATGCTACGATATGTTTCACCGTCACAGTCACTATCTCTCTAGTGGAAATAATAAAAAGGTGAAGGTACAAAACATGCAAATAATAGAAGTAGTACAAAATCAGATATGCACAGAAGAAGTATATCAACAAATGAGCCCAACTGAAATAGAATAAAAATATCTCTGAGATAGAAATACATCTCAACACAATGAGTCAAATGAAATCTTACTAAGGCACTCAGCCTCTACAAAATAAATACAACTCTAAAGTCTGAACAATGAACGTAACTATATAGTGGAGCTTCAATTGCTAAAACTGTGCGACAGTGACTATGCTAGAACTTCGTCATCTTGTGGCTCTCCGAAACTCTGATCAGCCTGATAGATATAATTTAAACAAAAAGAATAACAACAAGAGCATCAGAGCGCTACAGTAAGATCACCTCCATCCGTCCTCAGTGGAAGGGCTGCTAGATAAAGTTGATACTCTATCTATTAAATATAGTCTATCTATATCATTTTCCTTGTATCTAATAGAGTTAATATTTAGACACCTACAAGACGAGACGTAGTACGTCGAACGAAATAATCCAAACAAGGAAACCCTCATATATATACCATATGTCTCAAATTATAGATCCCTAAATACCAATTTCAACTCTATAAATGAAAACAACACTAAAAAGAAATACTCTAAGCCTAAACTATATATGACCAATGTCACAATCTCGAACTACTTCTCAAGTAGTTGGCGCAATAATAAGAGAGTATCATCCAACTCAAAAAAATCACCATAGGCCATATCCTGTATGCTATAAATCAAGGAATGTGTCCTACTCATGGGTAATCTAACATGGGAAAAACTACAACTGATGATATATATATATATATATATATATACATCTCCTTATACAATAGCGATACTCTTATAATATTCTTACTCAATCGCTCTACGTTAATAGTTTTTGTCTCCCTATTCTGGATACATAAAATAACGATACTGTTATAATACTCTTACTCAATCGTTCTACGGCAAATATGTTTTATCTCCCTATTTCCGGATGATGCATCCAGATGATCGTACAACAGAGTATAGACATATCAGCCAAATCCAAAAATACCCCGATCATCTTCAAGTATTGGTACAGCCGCGATCTCATTGCGGGAAACATCCATTATTCCTAGTGTGGTACAGCCGCGTTCTCATTACGGGAAAACATCCACACCGAGCATCCATAACGGATAAACACTACTTTATTATATGTTATTACACTTTCATCAACTCAACGTGTATAAGAAATCTCAACAATGCGTGTTAACACAACATAAACTAAGTGTATGTGTACATATCTCGGTGTGTATGTCCATAACCGGTGTTTACCATTATCTCGGGTGTTAAATAACACTTAATCATTATAATATAACGACACATGATCGAGAAACTCTCTTAAAAATAACAAACAAGAGCGAAACTCAAGAAACTTTCACGTTATATATTAATTATTTCAAATCAGCACATTTGTAGTTTTCTGCAGAATATATTGTCAGACAATTGAGCATATCTTTCTCTAGACAAACTCTTTTTAAGAATAGTTTTTCGTTTTAGAAACTAGATTCACATAGCTATCATTTGACACTGGTTTGGTTCAGTTTGGAGTTCATATGATATTTCTAATTTCCAGTTAAACGTTATATGCTTAGAACATAACAAACATGATTATTTGCACAAGAAATCATATTTAAACCTTCAATCATGTTTAAAACATACTGAAACATATATAAAATATATAACAACACTTAAACTTTGATTATCACTTACTGAAATTATCTCGAATATAAATCAAACTCTTGTGTTAATCTAATTAGGATTTTTCAACCTAATTAACCAAATTCTTTAATCTAAAGCATGAACTTTTAACATATTAAACATAAACATGAGTGCCAAACAACTTAGAAAAGATATACATTAATTAAATCATATTTTTAACACTTAGGTATCACAAACCTAGGGTTTTCTCATCTTTAATCCATATATAAACTCAATTAAATATCAAATTAGGGTTTAAATATGATTAGAACATGATTAACAAGTAAAAAAATGAAAATTTGAAGAACTCTAATGATCATGATCATGTTTCTATTATAAACAGCAAGAAAAACATGTAGATCTAACATTTGTTTAAGATCTAACAACAAAAATTTATTCTTTTTCACATTAGATTAAGATCTAAGCATGTAAACAACTTAAACTTCGAAGCTAGTTATTTAACTATGGGGATGAGTTTGGATATAAGTGATCTTGCCTTAATATCATGTGTAAGCCTCTGAAACAAACAACAAGCAATCCCCGAGCATAAACAACTCATTCTCCCTCGCCACACGTCGATGATTTCGCCCTCGTGTCGGTGTTTTACTTCACAAAGCTCTCCAAACTCAAAAAAAAGATCTAGGATTTTTGAGGGGAGAGGGTGACTGCTAGGGTTCATAAATATAATAAAAAAATGAACTTTTATGAAAAACACAGGTATTTATAGAGACAAACCCAAACCAAACCTGTTTGACTCGAACCAGGAAACCTAGTCTGACTAGGAAAACAACCTTCGGTATTTTGGCTGAAACTTTCTCATCTGACCTCGGAATGAGGTGATCTAAGATTTTTTGGAAAGCTGTTGAAGAGATATATAACTTTAATCTTTTATAATTTTCCATATTCTGACTGCATCGGTATGAAAAACATAGAAACTCATAACTTGTTATTATTCCCATATTTTCACTCTTTTGGCCTTTGTGTATGTTTTGTGCATTTGCGCTCATATTTTCATAAATATATATTGAATTGATCTCAAATCAATTCTTATCATACTCAAATATCAAAATATGTTAAATTTCACTATATAACATATTTATTATTATTTATCATAAAATATTCAAATTTACGGGGTTTTACATTCTTCCCCCTTAAAAGAATTTCGTCTCCGAAATTCCGCAATTGTATCTTTGGAATTAATAATATGAGAAAAGCACTAAGTGGGGATAATGCAGATAAGGAACCTTCTCATACACATCTCATACCATTAATCATTAGATATGAATCACTAGTAATATTTATGCTTAACAATCTAAAATGCGAATACTCCCACTTAACCCCTAACTAAACGGAACTAGTACGTCGGACGAAAAATCTAAACAAGGAACCCCCATATATGTATCACGTATTCCGAATGATTAGGAGCTAAGTGTTAATACCCTCATTCTAGTGTTAAATATAAATATGACCATATAGAAAAAAAATCAAAAAATCAAAAACATTAATAAGGTATAACCAAAACAATTTACCCACTCGAACAGTTGCGGGTAGTCGTGACGCATATCCTCCTCGCGCTCCCAAGAAGCCTCCTCATCTCTTTTATATCTCTATTGAACTTTAACTTAAGGTATTACTTCCTTTCAAAGCCTCTCGTCCTCTCTAGTAAGAATACAACCCGTGATCTTCACGATAGTTAAATCTACCTGAAACTTAAATTCTGGTGTATCAATCACCCTCTGCTACTCCTCATCGCGCAATTACTTCTAAATTATCAAAAGATGAAAAACATCGTGTCTACTCGACATTGATGCTAGAAGATCTAGCCCATACAAAACGGCTCCGAAATGTATAACTCTCATGAAGGGCCAATATACATTGGTGTAAAGTTTTTTCCATCTACCGAGTCACTAAATTCATCAACGGTATATTCAATAAGACATAGTCCCTAATCTAGAACTCTAACGATCATCATCTCTGGTATGCATAACTCTTCCGACGACTATGTGATGCAAGAACACGTTCTCGAATCTCTGTTACCTTTTTTGTAGTCTTCCTCACAAGCTCATGTCTAAGTAATAAACTTTCTTGTAATTCTGCCTAATGAGTAAACAATCTATAATGCCTTCCGTACCATGCCTCATACGGTGTCATGCCAATAAGCAAACTCAATCAATGGGATATGATCCTTCCAGCTATCCTGTAAATCTATAAGACATGTTTGCTACATGTTTTCTGATACTTGGTTTACTCTCTTCGTTTGTCCATCCGTCTGTGGGTGGACTGTTAGACCCTAGAGGTTGCTATGAAAGAACCCTAGAGGGGGGGGGGGGTGAATAGGATTTATGCTAATCTAATCCGATTTAAATGCCAATTAAAACTTACTAATAAATATCCTAGCAAATATGATATGTAACAAGATAACTATGCAAGGATATGAAACTAACATAAGGGTGAAACAAGATATGAATAATATAGAGGATGAAATAAACAATGAGAGAGTAGTAATAAAGATGTTCACAAATATAAGTGCACCAAGCCAAACTCAAACAAGCAATATGATTACGGAGTTCGGATCTCCCGTCCTACGTCACCGCTCCCCACTTTCGGGGAGAAATACACTATCACACCAGGTTTTCAACGATCACCCGAAAACATTTACACCACACAATATCGGTTTTCAACGCTCACCGAACAACGTTCACAATCACAATATAACTACACTAATTATCACCTCAAGTGTTGGTCTCTAGCCCGTGTCTCCCTCAAGTGTTAGGAATTACTACCTCTCTCTAGGCATTATCACCTATCCCACTCCTCTTGGGACGACCCCGTCTTTCACCACACACTCCTCTTGGTGTACTAGTGTATTACAAAGTGTTCCTCACAATTAAGGCTTACAATACAAATGATTGTTCTCTAAACAAGGTGAGAACTCAATTAAGCATAACTCAAAGTTATAATTTCTCACAACCCCAATTATACTATGTATGAAAATACTAGAAGCTCAAGTGAGTGTGTGTAACAATGAGATTTAATAAAACAAACTAAACTCAAATAAATCTAGCTTTAAGGAAATGAAAAATAAATAAATAAATAGCTAGATAGAAGTTTAGAAAAACTTCTCTAGATGATAACAAGAGAGAGGGAGAAGAGTGATTGCTCAAACACCAAATGATGATCTCTACTTGCTCTTGTGAAATTCTCTTCACAAACCAAAACTAGAAAAATGCTTAAAAAAAGCTTTTTAAACAAACTTAAACCAAACTTTAAACTCTTGTTAAAACTTTGTTAAAACATTCTCTAGATTTTGTGGGAGAGGTAGATGCAATAGGGTATTTATAACAACCCAAGACATCAGCCAAAACGTTAAGGAAATGACCAAAAACCCACACAAAAACAGAATCTGGAAATAGCCGTTACTGTGCAACGGTTGGATTTATAAGTCGACTTATAGTCGACTTGGCGTAAGTCGACTTGATGTAAAACGTAAGTCGACTTGCCAGATGAAAATAACACACAGAAAACAGCTCATAAGTCGACTTGAAAAATGGCATAAGTCGACTTGCGATGTCTGATAAGTCGACTGAGCAGAGAAAAAATGCACATTCCAGACAATTTCATAAGTCGACTTATAAACTCTGATAAGTCGACTTATGAACATGCACAGACACTGTGCATGTCCAAAATCTGATTTTAAACCTTGTTTAAAAATATCAAATAAATTCAGAAAACTATAAAACTTTGGGAAATGATTGTAAAAATGATAATACACATGTTACAAAAACTTTTTCAAAAAGGACCTCCAAAAAGTAAAATATTATCATTTTTTAAAATAGTCTTTTAAAATAGCCCAAAAACATGAAAACTAAAAATACATGTTTTGACATTTTGATTTAAACAAACTTTTGGAAACTTTTGTATGGCTTTATAGACTTAGGAAAAGATATAAAAACATATTATCAAGTCCATAAACCAAGAACACAACATATTTTCAAATATGATAGAATATGAAACATATGAACATATATATGAATATATATTTGTTTTATATCTAAAAAATCAAACCAAAACATATATGTATATATATAACTATATATATACAAAACTAAAACGTTTATGTGTATATATGATTCAGCTTAAAGTACTAACCACATAATATAAACCTAAACTAAATATACCCAAGCTTGATGAAGGTATTCAATGAGCTCAACTTGGTACACTTGCGGATGAAGTTTGAACTTGGATTTTTAACTTGAAATGCATTGCTTCATTCCATAATTCCGCCAACCTCCATTGGATATGATCGTGAATGCGCAATTCCATCCATCCTCCAACATATTATTTGCCTAGAATAAATATAAAACACAAACACTAGACAAACAATATTAGATGTAAATTGTTTGTAAATCATTATCAAAACAAGAAGGCCAACATGGACAACACTAGAATATCACAACTGGCTACTGAATAAATCCTGAAAAGACCTCTAGAAGTGTCTTTTCACATCTTTGTACATTTTCCTTGTGCCTGGATGTACTGTATATCTGTTACGATGCGTCTAAACTGTTGTGAAATAAGCCATACCCTCCGGTCTGCATCAAAACACCTCGTAGTCCTGCTAATAATGTATCCACGTAAATGACAAATGTTGTATCACTACTAAGAAAAGTTAAAATTATTATTGTAGTCTATCTAGCCTTAATAGTCTCAAAGGCTCCTTGGCACCCAGTGCCCAAAGCAAACTATACACTCTTCTTCGTAAGTTGTGTAAGTGGTATCATAATCTTCAAAAATTCCCAAATGAACTTTCTCTCATACCCTACCAAAACTCTGCATCTCCGTAATGGTTCTTAGTGGCTCCTAATAAAGTACATCCTTAATAATGGCTGGATCCACTGTTATGCCCCCTACTGATGATGTGGCCTAAAAATCTGATCTCTTATAGCTAAAACTCATATTTGCTGAACTTAGCATATCACCGATGCCTCTAATCTCGACTGTTTGCTATGCCCGTAATGCCAATAGAGGATGTTGCTCTTGTTCTACCTCTGGTCTCGAAAAGATAAGGATGTCGTCAATAAAACGACTACGAACTGGTCCTAACATGGACGAAAAACCCAGTTCATCAAATCCATGAATGCCGCGGGTACATTGGTCAGCCCAAATGGCATGACAAGAACTCAAAAGACCTATATCGAGTCAGAAAATGTGGATTTGGAAATATCCATTTACCGCACTCGCAATTGGAAAAAACTAGAACGAAGATCAATCTTCGAGAAATGTTACGCTCCCCGTAGCTGGTGGAACAAGTCATAAATCCTCGATAATGGATACCTGATCCAAATAGTGACTTGCTCAACTCACGATAATCGATACACGATCACATGTTATAGTCCTTCTTCCCCACGAAGAGGACCGATAGCTCCTGACAATAAAACCCTGAGTTAACAACTCATCTAGATGATTTTATAGCTCCCTCATCTCAGCAGGTGCAATATGATATGATAGGGTGCTCAGAATATCGGTACGGTGCCTGCTACAACTCGATGCAGGGAAACAACCTCTCTCGCTGGAGAAAATATAGGTATGTCCTAAAAGACATCCTGATACTCTAAGACGACTCCGGTCTCGCTCAAAAATGCACCCGATCACGTATCATCACCTTCTCGACGTATGCCAGAAATGGCTCCGCATTCTGGTTATCCTATGAGGTTTCTACTATCTATACAATCCCAATGAATGCTCACAAGCATACTATTTTAGCAAAATAATAGATACTAATATTGTAGGATTATAACCATTTCATACTAAGAATGACGTTGAAATCTGACATCTACAAAATGACCAAGTCAAAGATAAACTCAAACTCATCTATACTAATGACACATCTTCTACATATACTCTCTAATAGGACACCTCCCCTTGAGGAGTAGAATCTTATAACAGAACATCTAAGGGATGTGTAACTAACTGAAGCCTATACATGAAGGCATGAAATATGAAAGAAAACGAAGTTCCTGAATCAAACAAGATTCGAGCTGGATAAGAATTTACTACGAAAACTCCGCTCGCACTATGCTCACGTGGTATGAGTACATAAACCCTATCGGTGGCTAGCGACTGCTGTGCTATCGGTGGTGGAACGTATAGTCCATCCGACCCTGATGAATACTCTGAATAGCGCAATTCTGGCCTATTGGCCCCTACATCCTCAGAATAACCGGTAGTACATCTATCCTTCGATGCTGGCCGTAACCGTGACCCTAAGACTATTAACCCTGACCTCTGTCATGCTGGTCTCCTGCTGGTATACTGTGATAATTTTTCGATCTATATCCGATCTTGTTACAATTGTATTATATGTCCCGAATCATGCGCTACTACGACGCTATTAAATCATGTTGTACTATCTTCTTATAATGTCTTTGTTGATGATGGTAAAAATCCTTACCCCACTGTTGGTAGGGCTGAGCACGGTTCAGTTCGGGTCGGTTTTTACCAAATTTTGAACAACCGAACCGAACTGTATATAATTCAAAACCGAACCGAACCGTTGCAAGTCGGTTCGGTACGGTTCAGTTTAGTTTGTTTGGTTCTAACTTCATTTGCAGAATGACTTAAACAGTAGACTTGTCAAATGCTAAATCAAATAGAATATATCGTGACGGGTAAGGAATCCCATGAATATTAAATAGTAGTATTTCAGGGGTTGCCGATTTAATTTGGAAAAACAAGAGGGGAAAAAAGAAACAAAATCATCATCCATGAAAACATATATACCAGAAAACAAATTAAGGATCGTTATCAAAGCACAAACTCAGAAATCATAAGAGAATAGGAGTGCATAAATGAACAGGAAACTGATAGGCCGATATATCAACTTACTAGCTGTTGTATCCAAGAAAATAAATCAAAATTAAAGAATAATCGTAGTTAGAAGCTTGAAGAAGAGCAAAAAATAAAGTTTATACCTCGGCCTCGGTGACGGGTGCGGGTGTCCCTCCAAAGCCGAAGATAGATCCTGAGCCTGAGGAGATGTTTCGGTCTCAGCCATGAAGACTGTGGAAGTGAGGAAGAGGAAGAGGAAGTGAGAGAGGTGGACCGTGGAACTGAGGACTGAGGAGTGAGAGAGAGAGAGAGAGAGTGAGAGAGGAACTGAGGAGGCGGCTGGGAAAGGAGGAAGGGAAGTTTAGGTGTTTAGGGTTTGAGAGTCTGAGACTTTGTCTTTGGGAACGGGTCAAGTTTGAGCAGAATGGGTATTTAGACCATGAGATATTCGGTCAGTTCGGGTTGAAAAGTTTTTAACCTGACCCGAACCGCCCTACTCTTATAATCAAATTTTTTCGGGTCGGTTCTGTCGGTTTTTTCGGTTTGGACCGAACCGTGCTCAGCCCTAGCTGCTGGGGTCCTCTAGATCCCATAATAGACCTCTTGCCCTTGTTATTGCCATCATGCTGGTATTGATTTCATAATTAACTATAGACATATTTTACTGCTTTAATCGAACTAGCTCTAACTGCTTGTCGAAGAAGTAAACAAAATTTTCCCAAATATGTGATATACGCTGTCCCGGCAAAAATCTAAAATCGTAGCTATCCTTTGCTGTTATTCCCCGATGATGTCCTCTATGCTGACTATTTTTAACCTCTGGTTTGGTACTAAGTCGATGTTAAGAAAATTTCACATATTTTTTTTATTTATAAGTTGCACATGAATCTAGTGTGCCCTGTACTATGGTGTTTTTAGTGTCTGATATCCTTCCTATTCTTTCATAGCCAATCCTCGTGCTATGCGGTTCTATCAACAGCTGGTTGTGGTGATGATAAAATTATTGGTATTTCCTCTTTATTAGGCATGACTGGTACAATTGGTGGTGGAACTCCATAAAGTGATACTACTGGCAAAAACGGATACGCCTCTCGCTCCTCGAGTTCTACAAAATCTTATTGCAAATGGTACCATAAAGTCGATCACATACTGTGGAACCTGCTGCGGCTCGGGATCTGCTTGCCCAGCTCTCCAGGTACGAGTTTTATCTTAACTGTATCCTCGTCCCAACATTTAGAATATCGAGAGGAGAGCTTATGATCACAGTAAGTGAGATTCACACACACACACACACACACACACACACACACACACACACACACACACACACACACACACATATATATATATATATATATATATATATATATATATATATATATAT
>BQKN01001053.1:480800-499480 GCA_022839385.1 Asparagus kiusianus
ATATATATATATATAAGGTTTCATTATTGTAGAATGTGTTTTGGTAGCTATAGTGGAATCCTTTAAGCAGTATGTAAAATATTGTAGTAAACTAAACAGAAGGCACATGGTCTAGCGGAACAATGCATCTAAGGGGCTGTTTGGTTGTATGTTTTTATCATGTAAAAGGATAGAAAGTGTGAAAAAGTAGGTCCCAATATCAGCTTTCATCACTTTTAATTGTTTGTTTGTAGTTGTGAAAATAGTGTAAAGTGATTTCATATGCTGATGTGGCTTGTAAAGTGATTTCATAAATAAAAAGATATGATTTTAGGAGAAAGCTGACGTTGAAGTCAGGAAAAAATAATAAAAAATAATTCTAACCAATATGATCATTTGAGTAGGGACCGTTTTTTACACTTTCCAAACAAACAATTAAAGTTACATTTGCAAACCAAACAAGCAATTTATGATTCCAATGGAATCAAAAACAAACAAAGAAAAGTATAAAAGTAAAATTGATGAGGTGGACAACAACTTTCCAAGTTGTGTCATAAATACATAACTTTACCAACAACAACCAAACAGCCCCTAATTAAATGTGTTATGAGCTAATGGTCCTGAAATCAAGTTAGCCACTGAAAAGTAAATAAAAAGTAGAAAATGATGTGAAAAATAAAGAAAATACTTTCACTTCCCAATCTATTGGCAAACCTTATTTGGCAATAAGAAATTGGAGATGTGGAAAGTTGAGATAGTGGATGATATGGTATTGCATAGTACTTTAGTTGACGTGGTATTGTATATTTCTAATAATGCTAATAATCATGAGTGCATACTTTCTCATATGCTGGCCTACATTGCTTTTCAAAAGTCATAAACGTACATAGAAATTGCATCTGAATGAAAATTAACTATGTATTATACTTGAAAAAATGGTCCAAAGTGAAGGCTACAATAAAATTTCATACAAAGAAGTTCCATGAGAGAAGATGCGTCCGAAGGGGCATGAGGTGATCAAAAAATTAAAATTAAAAACAACCAATTTGAAAATTGAAAAAAATATAAAAAGTTTATAAAATATTATTTTTCTCCTCTCTCTTCACTTTCCATTCACTTTCTACCTATTTTTGAGGAAATGAAAGGGACTACAAATCTAACTTGACACCTTTTTCTTTACCATTATCTTCCATTCACGTTCCAAGTGCCAAACAAGAGAAAGAAAGAAAGAAAAGTGGAGTCACTTTCTAAAAGTAACTCCACTTTTCATTTATTTTCTAGTTACCAAACATGTCCTAAGTCTCTCAACCCATAATCTAATGAAGTTAGTCCCTCAAACCGTTGAAATTGCTATTAGGTCCTTCACTTCTCAAGTTATTTGAAATTAGTCCCTTCAATCAAGAATAGAAAAAACAATTAGAGAGGAAAATAATTCTCCCAAATTGTTAGTATTTCTATTAGTTACATTTTACATTAGTTTCTCTAGTTACTATTGTGCACTACATTGGAGCGACCGATTTCCAATGACATAGGAGTTGGGGGACATAATAGCAATTTCAGTGATTTGAGAAACTACTTGAAAATTAATTTGGGAATTGATGGATTCAAAAGAAATTGCAATGATTTGGAGGACTAATTTCAAAATATGGAATATTTAAGGAACTAATATTGGAAATATCCTTTCTTTAAACCATTATTATTATTATTATTATGTTTTTTGATAGCGAAGAGAATCAAAATTCATTGTAAATACAGGCATAAAAGACGAGAAAACTAAGAAGAGTAACTTGTTAGCGTTATTACACAGGCACAGAGCCGTGATTTTGGTCCCCACACAACAAGTGGAAACGATGCATGACATGCATCACAAAAGCAATCTTCAACTTCTTCTCTCTCTTACTCCCACCTAAGCTGGGAACAGGTGGTTCGTCTCCTTGGCGCAGATGTCCGCTAATGCTTGCATTCAATTCCCCTTCCTCGAATTCACTGGCTTCGTTGGAGTTCATAGTGGTCAACAAGGCTCAGGGTTTTACTTGGGCTTGGGTTCTGAGCCCCCATGGGTGACAAATCAATTGGTGGTGGGCCCCTGATATGGATGTGACTCCTGTACGGGGCTTGAAGCGCTAAAACTTAGGGTTCCTTCTAGGTAGATGAGTGTGCTATCCAAGGTTCGTTCGTCACCTAAAATAATAGTAATAATAATACCACGTCTAAAGTTTTTATCCCATGGAGTTTTAAACTTAGGGGCTGTTAGGTTCGTTTCCTAGATATAGGGAAATATAATTCCATGTAAAGAAACACAAGTTTTTAGTTTTCTAAACTTTTTCAAGAAATAGATTGTTTTGGTTTGGTTCGCATAAAAAAATGGTGGGAAACCGATGTATTTACTTTTCTTGTGTTTGGTTTGCGTGAGAAAAAAAGGAAAAAACTTTTGTTGATTTGATATTTCCTACTTTTCTTGTGTTTGGTTGGTTTTGAAGTGTGTAAGGAAAAGTGTTTAGAGTCACCATGGTAAAATTACCCCCTACTATAGACAAAAATTATTTGTGCTTATGAGATGTAATCTTAATCATATAAAAGTGTGAATGTATCATGAACAAATAATAATATCCCGAATGAATTATAAATTTCTGTTTGTATTAATGAAATCATACGAAACCTGAAATCATATGAAACCTACTGTAACATGAACTGCTTACCTGATTTGACCTGAAATATACCTGTTTGAGATGAAAATAATCACACAAAACCTGTTTTCCAATAAAAAATAAACAAGACCCGTAATAACTTGATTATTCATAAATTTATGAAATACGCACCTGAATTAGCCAAAAAAATCTTCTGAAACCTATAAAAACATATAAACGACCTAAATAGCCATAAATATGTATATAACATAGCAAATCGCATCGAACCTGATAATTTATGCATGTTGAACTTTATGTGCAAAAAATTATTTGAAAATATTTCTTGACATCATGTCAAATAAATCAGCCACATGTATATGCGAATTATGGCTGTGGGTTCATAACTTGTTCAATATCATCATTGTTAGTCATCCAGTGCAATATCAACAGATATTGCAGGTTGCTAATCTCAAAAAAATTGACAATCATCATAGCCTAAATTGAACACCCACAAATAGTATCATAATCAACAAACAGTACGGAAAATCTGAACACAAATAGAACTCCAAGTGACTGAACACAAACATAGCACAAACCAGAGCATCAGGAAAACTGGTGTGCACAAACGTGAGCTCATATAGAAGTTGAACAACAGAGCATCCACAAAACATGAGCTCAAATAGAACTTGAGCAAAAGAGAAGATGTCATATGTGCACAAAACATAGCACAAACCAGAGCATCAGGAAAACTGGTGTGCACAAACATGAGCTCAAATAGAAGTTGAACAACAGAGCATCCACAAAACATGAGCTCAAATACAACTTGAGCAAAAGAGAAGATGTCATATGTGCACAAAACATAGCACAAACTAGAGCATCAGGAAAACTGATGTGCACAAACATGAGCTCAAATAGAAGTTGAACAACAGAACATGTCACAGAATTGAACACAACCAGGCTCACAAAACTGAACAGAACATGTCACAAACCTGAACACAACCAGGCTCAAAAAACTGGTCATATGTGTACAAAACAGAACAGAACATGTCACAAACCTGAACACAACAACCAACCAACAATGAACCAGGAAACACCCACTAGCCAACCAGCAACACCAACCAACCAACCACCTAACCATCAACACTAACCAACAATCCCGAGCACATGTAATCAGCATCAACACCAACCATCAACACCAACCAACAATTATATTTTCAGATAAATTTCTGTTAATTTTTAGATAACTATAGAAAATGCAAAATTTCATCATAATAAATTAAATCATACAAAATTTTCAACAAATCAATTCTGAGTTGAGAATCATACCTTAGATCTGAAATCAGTTTCCAGGAAGATCAAAGTCGGCAAAAAACCCAAATTTTTTTCCAATAAAGGCGCTGATTTTTTAGAAAAATCTAGCAAAAACACCAACAAATAGGAACTAGGGCCTTCATCTATGGAAATCAAGCACAAAATCAACAGTATAGAACCCCCGCAAGCCACGAAGAGAAACCAAGGCGCGAAGAGTGGAAAAGCGAGGGAAAGAGGAGGTGACCCTAGCCATCAGTTCTGTTTCCCCCTAAAACCCCGAGATCTAACAATAGTACAGATCGGAGGCGATTTCCTCTCGTTTTCGAAGGAAATGGGACGAAGATAAAAGTCTGATGTGGAGGGGATTTTCGCGGCCGGAGGGACGAGGGAGAAAAGCGAACCAAAGCTGGGAAACAAAAACCCTAGAATGGGTTTTGTCGATGTGGAGCGGGTGTCAGGAGGAGAAAAACATTTCCATGGCTCAAAATAGCAAACCGAACGGGCCCTTACACAATTCTTAAAAAGATTTTCGTGTCCAATAAAATCATAGTTTTAAAATCCCCATCGAAACACCCCCAGCCCCCCCCAAAAGAGCTGTTTTTAAACTCACATACTTCTAGAATTACTTTTGCACCCAAAAAAATTTCACTAAATTATTTTATAATCGAATTTATATTTTAATATTCTGATATCCAGTGAAAGCTGCTACACTGATTGAGTTGCCATGTTCAGTTGTAACTTTGCAATATTTGTAAGCCTACATATACATTGTATTTGTAAAACACTTCAACGGTTAAATATTTTTTTTGTATAGGCTAATGATATATATATATATATATATATATATATATATATATATATATATATATGACCATTGGCCAGGCAGCTCGGGCCTGGCCCAGTCTGGGCCCGGTCGGGCTTGCTATAATGGCCATCTTTTGCCCTTTTGACCAAAATTTGAAGGTATTTTGAAGGTATTTTGGTCATTTGGCTAGGAGGCTGTCTCTATAAATAGTGAAGGTTTTTATTTATTTTTCTCATCCAAAACTCATCTACGTTTCTCTAATACTCTTTTATACTCTCTAATACTATATTATTCTTTCTTTTACTCTCTAATTCTCCAATCAAATGGTTTTCTCATCCGATTATGAAGTGCATGCTCCAACTCCCAAAGTTGAAACTAGTCCTACTACTACTACACCTACAAGAGTTACTCCTCCTACCAATATTGATCCTGAATCTAGTAGCGATGATCCAACACCTAGAGCTCCTAAAAGACCGAGATCCGATGTGTGGAATTTTTTCGAGAAGATAGAAGTCACCAATGATCAACACGATAAACTTCTCTCCCAGAAGGGTAAATGTGTATTGTGCGGTCATATTTCCAAGCTCATCATAAGAGCGGCACCAACCATCTCAAAAGACATTTAGAAAAGCACAACCGAGCTCAAGCGACAATGTCTCAAGGAGACATTCGTCAATCTATGCTCTCCCAATCATTAACCTCTGGTAGCCTCGGTTCTTGGAATTACAATGCAATTAGAGCCAGGAAATGCGTCATCAGGTTTATTGTTCTTAAAAACATTCCTTTTAAATTAATAGGAAATGATGAATTTGAAGATATGATTAGAGATGGTTTTTATCCTGCATTTAAGAAATTTTCTCGTCAATCTTGTCAACATGATATTTTGAAATATTATCACGAGGAACAAACAAAAATACTTTCTTATTTTAAAAATTTAAACTGTAAATTTTCTCTAACTTTTGATATTTGGACATCCAAAGCACAAACTGGTTATTTATGTATCACAACACACTGGATTGATGACAGTTGGTAAATGTTTAAAAGAGTTATTTTTTATTGCATTTAAAGATTCACACACTGGTGTTAATATTGTAAATTTAATACTAGAAGAACTTAGAAAATTAGAAATTTCTAAAAAAATATTTTCTCTTTTACTAGATAATGTAAATATTAATAATGTAGCTGTAGATCATATTAAATCATCTTTGCTACTGTCATGTTATGGTGATATTTTTCATATTAGATGAATGTGTTATATTTTAAATTTAATTGTTTAAAGTGCATTTAATAAAATTAAATTCATGATAAAAAAGGTTGGGGTTATAGCTTATGCTCATAATGCTTTTGAACAAAGGCTTAAAAGATAGAAACAATTGTGTAAAAGAAAAAAAATTTAAAACCCAGATTAATTCAAAAAGATGTTGATCATAGGTGGAATTCTACCTATGCAATGTTAAATGTAGCAATAGAGTATAAAGAAATTATAAATAATTTTATTGCTTCTATGCTTTCAGTTCTAACTCTGATAGTATGTATGGGATAACTGATGATGAATGAACAATTATATATACTGTATGAGATGTTACAAGTTTTTTTTATGAAGCTATTATGTTGTTATATGGTTGTTATTATCCAACTATTACTCAAGTTGTTTTACAAGTTTTAAATATTCAAACTTTTTTTTACTAATTATCGTATGGATAATTATTTTGGAAATATGATTTTTCAAATGTAAATTAAATTTAATAAGTATTTTAGGCCTATTTCTATTAAATTTGATTTGGGGGTTCTTATTGATCCATGTTTGAAGGATGCTGGCCTTTAAAATTTGTTAAATTCTTTCTATGAGAACATGATAATAGACACTGATGGTGGTCAAACTGTTACTGCTCTTATTCATCATAACGCTATTAAATATTATTTTTAAAGATTATATGATGAGTACGCAGGTAGGTATGATGTAAGTACACATCAATCTACTGCTTTGCTTCTACAAGTTCAAGTCGGGGCAAATGTAAGAGTTTTGATAGGCAATTAATGATAGCGAGGTTACTGGTAACCATGGATCTGGATCTGGATCTGAATCATCAATGGAAGTTTCTGAAATTGAACAATATTTATCCGCACCTTTAGTTAATGCTCAAAATAATAATTTTGATATTTTACAATGGTGGAGAGTGTATGGAACAATTTTATATTCTATACTTTCCATCATGGGTCATGACTTACTAGAAGTGCAGGTTTCTACAATAGCTTTCGGAACCCGCTTTCAGCACGACAGGACGTTTAATTGATGATCACAGAACATCACTAGACCCGTCTACCGTACGGGCGGTAATGTGCTTACAAGATTGGTGGAGGTCCGAGAAGAGAACTCAAGACATCGATCGGATGACTAGTATTGAAGATAAACTTGAAGAGTTTGGAATATGTGATAGAGATAAAGAGCATAAATCACTCATTAGTTTGTAATTTTTATTTCTTACCTATAAATTTGTGATAAATTATTTTGAAAGGAGTTGTAAATGATAATAATATAGATGAGTAGATGCCAACCTAGATGTGATGTATTCATCTATTATGATGCAAAAAATTCAAAAAAAAATAATTGTTAGTGATTAATAATAAAGAATTTATTTTTTATCATTTTAATTTCTATGATATTTGTATTTATAAATTGTATAATTACAAGTGAATAATAATATGAATATATGATTGATTTATTTTCAAAATTTCACATATTTTATTTTTTATTACTCTTGAAATTTTATTTTTTTTAAAAATAACTTTTAAGAAAAAAAAGAAAAAAATTCGAGCTGGCCCAGGCTCGGACCCAGACCCGACTCGAACCAACCGGGCCCGGGTCTGGGTTGCCCTTTTTGCCCGGCCTAGTTGGACAGCCTTGGGGGGGGGGGGGGCGGATTTCTGATATATAATCTTAATTTTCATCCAACTTGTTGGACAATTAATTTGATTGTTTGGTCCATGAAAAGTTTTGTCATACTGCTGAAGTAACAACTTTGACCTCTTAATGCGCTACATTGAACTCTTAATGGGGCTCTTCATTTAGACTACAGGGTCGGGTCCGATTCCCAGTTCGAACTACTCACGGGGCTGAAGACCGATTCGAAGGCCCACGTCCACGTGTCTTTTTCTCTTCAAGTTCTCAGTTACACTCGCCCAAGGCAAAAATCAACCGTCTCTCTCTCTCTCTCTCTCTCTCTCTCTGCACAATTCTCTTCTGTTGTAAAAACCCTAGCCCCTTCTCCAAGAACCCTCCCAAAAACCCTACCTCCTATTAAAATCAGAGACTAGAAACCTCCGGTGATGGCAACGTCGGTGATGCTTCGAGCTTTGAGGCGGCGAGACGTCGCCTCATCTCTCTCGCCCCCTCTCCGATGTGTGAGCTCCTTTTTTACTTCCTTTTTCCATCTTTCCTTTGACGCGATTCCTGTGTTTTTTTGTACGTTTAGTTATTCGATTTATGATCCGGGCATGTCTAGTTAGTTCAAATTAAGATGTAATCCCAGTCCCATAATCGTATTCTTATGCCTTGGTCGCTTTTCTAATTTAGTTAGTACTTTTTTTGGGAGTGAATTTGGCGTGTAATTGAGAAGTTTGGGCTTATTTATGCAAAATTGATCAATTTGCGATATAGTCGCGAGTTTCTTATTTGTGACTCAGCTGCATAGGTTTAGCAGAGTCTATGATTCATCTTAGGGGGACAAAGTTAACTGTTTTTGGTTTTCTGGGAGAAACAACAAATGATTCATCAAATCATCTGAAAACAACAATTTGATAGTATTTTTTTGTGTGAAGTTATTGTTTTGTCGGAAAATGGTCCTTGGGTTTTGCATGCACGGGTGGAGGAATGAGAGAAGGGGAAGGAGGGGTCGTCCACATGAAAGTTCTGTTGAATTGGGAATAAGCCCATATGTCAAAGTTTGTCAAACCCTTTTAAGCTTGGCATTTGTTCCCCCAAGACTTGAGCAAAAGTCCGCAAGCCAAAGCCCAAAGCCTAAAAGAATTTGGGTCAAATCTCATGGGTTTGCCTTCAAGCCGCCCGAATACAATAAGATCATTCACCTCAAATTAGAAATGTAGATCCCCTATCGGCTCGGCTTCTCTATTCTTTACACGCTATTGTTTTGGAAATTCAACTCAAATGCAACCCAGGTCTCAATATTTTCCCCAAAATCAAGAGTTCTTATTATAGAGAACTGGTGATGTATTCTCTACTACACCCCAATGGGTTGTGTACAATCTTTCCCCTTCTCGTTCTCTTTTTTTTTAATTATGACCAACATATATTATTGTTTAACCATTGATTTATATTCCTTTGTCATGACTGTTGTCTTTTTTGCTTTATTTATTTAATTATATGTATTAATTTTTTTAGTAAACCCTTGATGCAAATAGTTTATTTATGTATTTGATTATATCAATGCATTTTTTATTTAATATGTTGTCTGTTAATATGTTTGGCAAACAAAAAAAAAAAAAAAGCTTGATTCATTTTTTAGGAAAAATGTATCAAGTGGAGGAAGTAGTATCGACAGGGGACTAATATACCTTTAAACTCGAAATCTCTTCCTTTTGAAATTATACATCTTTCCCAATTGGTAAGGGTGGTAAGGGTTGTGAATTATGATTTTGCTTCCATAGAACATGATCTAGTATTATGCCGACCAATGTGGGAATATCCAGTTAATCAACGTGATAATATAATGAGAGCTTATTTGAGATTGGTGCTTACCAGTTTAAGCTAACTAGTTTTACATTGTCTGGATTAGAAAAACATCCATGAAGGTTTCAAGTTTCTTGGTATTTTGAATTTACTTGGCTCAAGCATTTCTGATGCTATATATTATCTTCATTGTTATCTTTCTACTTAGAGGCTAACTATGCGAAGTGGATTAGTTGCGTGTACAATTGTTAGATTCGGAAATTGGAAAAAGGTCAAAAGTGGCAAAAAGTGTGCTTTTCTCAAACATGTGAGAGATCCATGTTCTCCGCATGATAATGCTGTAAAATGTTTTGCATAGTCAATCTAGTCATGTTGATAAACTGATGGAGAGGCTATTGACTGAACAGAGATTGAGAAGAATAAGTTTCGATCCAAAACTTCAATTGATGCTATTTGTTGGCTTTCATTAGAGGGGTGTGTTTTAAGAGGCAATGAGCATTTACTTGAGCAATCAAGGTAATTTTCTTGAGTCAATCAAATACACCACATTATATAATCGGGATGTGCGAAATGTTGTTTTAGAGAATGCTTTATTTAATGGAAAGTATGCTTCTATTTTAATTCAATAGAATGTGATGCGTGGTTGTGCAAATAAAGTGTGAAACTTTATTTGCGAAAACATTGGAGATTCAAAGTTTTGCATCATTGTTGATGAATCAAAGTATCTGGATGAGAGAGAACAAGGAGAGAACAAGTGACTCTTGTTTTTCGATTTGTTGATGACTTGATGGTGGAGGTTGCGTAAAAGAGCAGCTTTTTGATCTTGCCCATACTAAAAATTTATTAGCGGCCACTATGTTTTTTACAGTATGTACTATGTGATATTCTTCACATCATGGTTTTGATCTTCAAAATTTTCATAAGCAATGGTATGATGGGGCTAGCAATATGCATGGTGAATGGAGAGAATTGCAAACTCTTTTTCCTCAGGGAGTATCCTTTTGCATCTTTTGTCCTTTGTATGGTTCATCGGTTACAATTTGCTTTAATGACTGTTGCTAGAGAGGTAAATAATGATAATGAGTTTTTTTCTAGATTTGACTTCCATCTTTAATGATGTTGATGCTTTTTTAAAGCATCATGATGAGTTGCAGGCCACATATAAGCAGATGAGATTGCACTCATGCTTGTCATTGATAAAATTGAGATAATAATAGATCTTAACCTAATATACACTTTAAAGCGAGTTGGTGATACTCGTTGGAGCTATTATCATTTTTCTTCGGTCTGCAACCTTCTTGGGATGTATGATGCAACTTGTACTATCCTTAAAATTTTGAAATATCATTAAGGAAGGTACTAACTGCTTAGATGCTATTATAACTTCGAAAATGATTAGATCCTTTGATTTATTTTCATAGACATCTGGTGAAATAAATCATGGGCATTACTGGTATTATTTGCCAAGCTTTGCAGCAGAAATCTCAAGACATTGTGAATACAATGCATTTACTGTCAAGTACAACATCACATAATTAGAGATTAGGAGTTGATGGATGGTATTTTTTTCTTCAGAAGGTGTAGAAGGTGATGACCTTTTGCTTTAATTATATTGTTCAACATTTGGATGGTCCATATTATGAAGTTGAAGTTGTCGCAAACTACCTCATATCACTGTGAAACATCATTATCACTTTGATATATTTATTGCCACTGTTGACTTTTAGTTACAAGAGGCAAATAAAAGATTCGACGAGTGAGTTGTAGAGCACTTGAAGCTTAGTACTTCTTTGAATCTGATGGATGGATAGAAATCATTTGGTGTTGAGGAATCTGTTCTATGGCTGCAAAGTATTATTTTTGTGATTTTAAAGGACATGAGAAGATTACCTTGAGATTTCAGTTCCAACATTTTACACATCAAGAAAATATGGATTATTTCACTTTGCATAGTTGGTCTTTCAGTAAAAAGATAATAATTAAGGCAATGCGCAACATCTTTTTTAGAAGAATAATTGAGACAAGGAAATTTAGAATATCACGAAACTTATAATTGATTTGGATGCTTTTCTGATCTGGATAATGGAAAACTAATGAGCTTGGGATGCTTATCATAGAATCTCAAATTAACTCTTCGTACCTCACCACACTGATTAACTAGATATATCCACATATTTTGGCATTATATTAGATCATGTTATATGGAAGCAAAAGTAGGATTCTTGATCCCTGACGATTGGGAATGATGCATAATTTCAAGTGGGGAAGTTTCCAGGTTTGAAGGTAAATTAGTTTCCCTTTAGATACTACTTTCTACCCTTGATATATTTTTTCTCTAAAAAATGAATCAAGTTTCTTTTATTTGTGAAACATATCAACTGCTGACATACTTAAAAAATACAACACATTGATACAATCAAATAAAAATAAATAAACTAATTATACATAGGGTTCACTAAACAATCAATATATAATTAAATAAACAATGCAAAAAAGAAAATCATGACAAAGAAATACAAATCAATGATTAAACAATAATATTTTTATGTATTAGAGAATATGCCACTATTATATCTCTAGAATTTGGGGGGAGAAAGCCTCAAAACTCAATGGAAATATATGGGGAAAATATTAAGAGAGCTTCGTAGAATTTGAAATTTACATTTAATGGGAAAATGCCCCAAAAAATAGCACATAAAAATAGAGAAGCTGAATTGTTTTGGGGCGGGGGGGGGGGGGGTCTGCGATTTCTAATTTGGAATGATCTTATCGAATTTGGGTTGGGTTGAGTCCAAAACCATGAGTTTGACCCTTGACCCAGATTCTTTTGCTTATGAATCAAGCTTTGGGCTTTGACTTCTAGGCTTTTGCTCAAGGCTTGGGGTAGCCAAATGCTAACTTAAAAGGGTTTGACAAAGTTTGAGATATGGGCTTATACCCAATTCAACTAAATTTTCATGTGGGATAGGGAGGAGATGCCTTCAATCCTATGCCCATTAATGAAATTATTGAGTGGATCAACTAAATTAATGATATATTTTGTTGTTTTATAAGTGGGCATGAATTAGCTAACTACGCTCTAGGAGTATTGAAGTCACTTCCATATTTGTGTGTGTACTTGTGGTGTGTGTGCACACACGAGCTTGCATGTGGGTGTTGGTGTGCGCGCGCACGCACCTGCGCTTATGTGTCTGTTTGTATATACGTGCACATGTGTGTATTTGTGTGCGTGTGTTCTAGTTATAAATTTTCTATTGGAAAATTGAATGCTAGAATTCCATCATTGATCAACGTTGATGGATGGCTTATGATTATATTTAATATGATGTGAATTCTTTCCCATTTGCTGAAAAATCTAATGAAACTTCTTTTTAGTTTACAAATGATGTTGCACTTGCACAATGATAATTACTGTCAGTTGATATGTTGTGTCTGTAGCGATAATATGAGTATATCCTACTACGTCATCTCAAATAGCGTTATTGACACCATGGTCTCATCTTCCAGTTTATATTATAAGTTGCAGTTAGTCGCTGCTGCCACTATGTTTTCCAGTATAAGAGAGGAAAGTCATCTGTTCAAATTGTGTTTTCCTTATAATTTGTTCTGTGCAGCTATTTGGCAGTTCGAAGACATCATGGGCGTCATCTCCTCTCTATCATAAGTGGGCGAGTACTAGACCATTTAGGTAAATCAATCAAAACGCTCTCATTGTAGCTGGTAGCTTTTACTTACTTTTCCTGAGAAATCTTATATTTGGTTATCCAGTTCAAAAGCAGCAGGCAATGATGTGATTGGAATTGATTTAGGCACTACCAATTCTTGTGTTTCTGTCATGGAGGGAAAGGTTGGCATGTCAATAGATATCTATTGTAGCAAGAAGGTGTTTTCCTTGTTTTGTTCATGTTTTTGTACTTTTTGCAGAATCCTAAAGTGATTGAAAATTCTGAGGGGGCTCGAACCACACCATCAGTTGTTGCCTTCAATCAGAAGGGTGAGCTACTTGTTGGAACTCCTGCCAAACGCCAGGCAGTGACTAATCCGACTAATACCGTCTTCGGGACTAAGCGACTAATAGGCCGTCGCTTCGATGATCCTCAAACACAAAAGGAAATGAAAATGGTGCCGTACAAGATAGTAAAGGCCCCAAATGGAGATGCATGGGTTGAAGTGAACGGGCAACAATATTCTCCTAGCCAAATTGGTGCTTTTATTTTGACTAAGATGAAAGAAACTGCAGAGGCTTACCTTGGAAAGTCTGTTTCTAAAGCAGTAATTACTGTTCCAGCATATTTTAATGATGCTCAGCGACAGGCCACAAAAGATGCTGGGAGAATCGCTGGTCTTGACGTGCAAAGGATTATCAATGAACCAACTGCTGCTGCACTTTCCTATGGTATGAACAACAAGGAAGGCCTTATTGCAGTGTTTGATCTCGGAGGAGGAACATTTGATGTTTCCATTTTGGAAATATCCAACGGTGTTTTTGAGGTATGTGATTACGTATCTATACTTCTTATGACCCCTCTACTTCTCCAATTGTCACCTCTCACGGATGCACACTTGATAACACGCGGTTTTGGGTTCACAGGTGAAAGCAACAAATGGTGACACTTTCTTGGGAGGAGAGGATTTTGATAATGCTCTTCTAGATTACTTAGTGAAAGAGTATAAGAGAACTGAAGGACTAGACCTGTCAAAGGACAGGCTGGCTTTACAGAGGCTTCGTGAAGCAGCTGAGAAGGCGAAAATTGAACTCTCATCAACTTCTCAAACTGAGATTAACTTGCCATTTATCTCTGCTGATTCGTCAGGAGCAAAACATTTGAATATCACTCTTACTAGATCAAAGTTTGAAGCTTTGGTAAATGACCTGATCGAGAGGACTAGGAACCCGTGCAAGAGCTGTGTGAAGGATGCTGGCATATCTACCAAGGAAGTTGATGAAGTTCTTCTAGTAGGTGGAATGACCAGAGTTCCAAAAGTCCAAGAGGTTGTTTCAGAAATTTTTGGAAAGAGCCCAAGCAAAGGAGTGAATCCTGATGAAGCTGTTGCTATGGGAGCTGCCATTCAGGGTGGAATCCTCCGTGGAGATGTTAAGGAGTTGCTTCTTTTGGATGTTACTCCTCTATCACTTGGTATTGAGACCCTTGGTGGCATCTTTACCAGATTGATTAACAGGAACACCACAATTCCTACAAAGAAGAGTCAGGTATGGGAGCATCTAATTATTTGATTGTTGATTTTAATTCTTTTTCACACAAATCATGCATTCGATGTTATGTGCCTTATGATGCAAGTTCTTTAAAGTTGGTGCTTTTGCGGTATATATGCCCCAAATTATAGGCATTTTTAGTTTTACCCCCAGGTCTAATTAGCAATTGCAATGATTTAGGAGGTAGAGATAGTAATACCTATAATTTTGGGGTATGTATAACGCACCCCCCCCAACTTCAAGTCTTATCATTTCTTGGTTGCATGTTTGTTTTCTCAAGTATCTAACAATTTGAATGAATGTCAGACTTGTGTTTTCAATCGCAGAAGTCCATATTGTATTAATAACTATGATTATGAATGGGTTGGATATCTCTATTCAGGTTCAAGCTTGTATATTTCCAAATGTTATGTGCTTGACATTGTACGACCAAATGACATACTGGTTACTTGCTTAATGCGTCCAACTGAAATTTTGAACTTCATTTCCCTGACTTAATAGGCATTCTTAGTCCCATGAACTGATGGGGCTGCCAGTATTTTCTACTTCCTTAATTCTTTTCAGTTGCCCATTTCTAGGTTTTCTCTACTGCTGCCGACAACCAAACCCAGGTTGGTGTCAAAGTGCTGCAAGGTGAACGTGAGATGGCATCGGACAACAAACTCCTGGGCGAATTTGAGCTCGTTGGCATCCCACCCGCACCAAGAGGCATGCCTCAGATTGAAGTCACATTCGACATCGATGCAAATGGCATAGTCACTGTCTCTGCCAAGGACAAAGCCACCGGTAAAGAGCAACAAATAACCATTCGCTCCTCAGGCGGTCTCTCTGAGGATGAGATTAATAAAATGGTGAAAGAGGCTGAGCTGCATGCCCAGAGAGATCAAGAGAGGAAAGCTCTCATTGATATCAGAAACACCGCAGATACTACAATTTACAGTATTGAGAAGAGCTTGAATGAGTACAGGGATAAGATTCCTGCTGAGATTGCTTCAGAGATAGAGACTTCAGTGGCTGATCTAAGAACGGCAATGGGAGGAGATAGTGCTGATAACATTAAGCAAAAGCTCGATGCTGCGAATAAAGCAGTGTCGAAGATTGGCCAACACATGGCTGGAGGAGGAGCTGGCGGTTCTAGTAGTTCAGGTGGAGCGCAAGGTGGGGATCAGGCCCCTGAAGCACAATATGAGGAGGTGAAGAAGTAAATCCAAAGAATCACCTTTTAGATATGTGCGATATTTAACCACAGTAGTATGTTTAGTTTAGCCTTTTTATATGTACTCTTTCTGAAAATTTCTTTCGGGTTAAATAAGGAAACAATATGCTGTGAATCTTGCTAATGTGCATCGAAGATATGTATCGGGTGTAGGCTTTTTATGTGTTTTTTTGTATGCAGCTGAGGATGTTTTGAAATCTTAATTGATTATGGCTTGTGTAACTAATGACCCGGACACTGTCTACGTTGTTTATTGGATACAAAATTAGTGTTTCTATTAGCATTATGTAAATGTTGTGGGGTGGGGTTGGGGGGGGGGGGGGGGGGGGGTGTTCCTCCTGCGAATAGGATGACATTCTCAGTATTAATTGAAATGAGCATGTCCTCTGCTTTTATTTGTAGTTTGGTGAATTTTGCTGTAATTGGCTATCTGCGCCTCCATCCGTATGATTGTTTAACGCCTAAACACTTAAAAAAAAAAATCTTTTATAGCAATTCTATCAAATGCGAACGTCCTTTTGAGGAAGTGTTGAGCCTTTTGAAGACAGAAATCCTTCTCGTATGGGGATTCGGTGCCCTGGAAAGGTCAGAAACTTTTAGCTTGGTTTGATTGCGGATAGACCCTATAGTCTACTGCCCGATAGGCTCCGTTGAAGTTGTCTTGTTGCGCATAGACCCCCTTTACCATCACTTGATTGTGAATAGATTCTCTGAATGAACTTATCTTGACTCTTTTACCCTTGGGCTATCTACTTGTCAAAAGAAAATTTTTCTTCCTCCGGGGGAAAAAGAGTCAAGGAGAAAGTTTGCATAAGAGGTCCATCCGCTATTAGTCTACCCGCAATTCATCAATAGAACAGAATGTCCAGCGCAATTAACTTTTTAGACTTTCATTAGAAGACAATAAACTTCGAAACTTAATAAAAAAAAAAAAAATTCAAGACAGCTCATTTTTTACCCCAGATTACTATTTGATAGTCTTCTTTTTTTTTTGGAAAAATGTGTCGGGGTCTCAAAAGCAGAAACTTCATGTGCTGCAGCCCCTCCTAGTTTACCTCATGTGGTTCAGCCTCTTGAAGTATGACATTTTGTGCTGCAGCCCCTTTTTAGCAATTATTACATGCCAGCTAAGCTTAAATCTCCAAAATATCCTTATTCCATCCCCTCAATCCCTCAGACCCAGCACTCATATCCCCCCTCTCTCATCTCCTCTCTCTCTCTCTCTCTCTCTCTCTCTCTCTCTCTCTCTCTCTCTCCTATCTCTTTCTAAAACCTAGGGCTTTCTCAAGCTCGTCGTCCTGGCCCTCGCTCTCCTCGCCGTCGCCGCCTCCGCCTCCGCCCAGGCCCCCAAGCCTCCCCTCGGGTTCGCCGCCGCATCCCCTCCTCTCCTTCGCCCAACCTCATCACTGTAGCTCGCCGCCGCTCCCCGCCTCGCCCTTGACTATGCCAAAGGCCGCCGCTGCCGTTCTCTGCCTCGCCCTCGAGTTCACTACCACCTCCTCCTCGCCTGACCTTCGAGTTCAGCCTTTCCCCCTCCCTTGAGTTCAGCCTTCCCCCCTCCCTTGAGAATTTCTGGAGCGATCGAGGATGTGGAAGTGAGCGAGAAAGCGTTAAAACTAGAACTAACACGCGGCGTGTTAGAACTAACACGCGGCGTGTTAGAACTAACACACCATGTGTTAGAACTACCACGCCGTGTTGGGTCTGATACAGTACTCTATGATCGAGGATTTTGTAATTTTTGCTGAGTTGGGTCTGATACAGTACTCTATGAGTCCAAATTATGTCCTGCAAATTTTTGTTAACAACTTGTATAAGTCCAAATTATGTCCTGCAAATTTTTCTTAATATAATTTTGTTGCATTGTGCAGGGATTGCTCTCAAATTTTTCTTAAGTCTCACTCAGCTGCACCTGAGAGTAAATTGAGAGTAATGTACAAGAAATACTCGAGCATTGAATTTGGAAATGTGGCATTGAATCAACCAGCACTGAAGAAGATGTTAGAGGAGTTGAAGGATTCTTCAGCTTCGTTTTGAATGGTTAACTGTTTTTTATGGAGGAAGGGAAAGTCAACTATTGATGATAAGGGAGAGTATTGCATTTGTTTGTTTTTGTTCTCATACTCTTGTCTAAGGAGTAAAAGAACCTCTGTAATTGAATCAAACAATTGTAGTTTTTGATACCTATTAGAACCTCTGTAATTATTCATATGATATGTATTTTGGTTATAACTTTCTCATCCGACCTCGGAATGAGGTGATTTGAGATGCGTTGGAAAACTATTGAAGAGACCTAAAACTTTGGTCTTTTGAGTATGTATTTTGTACATCATAGCTCACAAAACAATGGGAGCTCATATGATATGTATTTTGTAAACATCTATGTGTAAAATAATTTTAGTTCTGTGAGCTATGATGTTAGTTCTGTGAGCTCTCATGTTAGTTCTGTAAACTCTGATGTTAGTTCTGATGTTTTTCTATGTATGTTTACAATGTTGTTTTCGCTGTAATTTTTCCGTCCGCTCTCGGAATAAGGTGATTTGAGATGCGTTGGAAAACTGTTGAAGAGACCTATAACTTTGGTCTTTTGAGTTTTTCCAGATTCAGGCATGCGCGCGCGCACACACACATATATATAGAAAAATATGAGTATGCTTGGTACCAAGCACAAAAAGTTGTGTTTGGTAGTGAGGTGTCACATCTCCCTCCACTAATTCAAATGTGGGACCACATTCACATGGGTAACGAGTGGATGGGGATGTGACACATCACTACCAAGTACAAAATTTGTGCTTGGTACCAAGCATACCCATATTTCTCTCTCTCTCTATATATATATA
>BQKN01001053.1:504480-527675 GCA_022839385.1 Asparagus kiusianus
AATGTTTCTTAGTACACATTAATGAAAAGTGAAAACTGTGTCAAGCAGCACAAAGAATGAAAAAAAATTGTGTAACATTATCCAAGTGGGTAACTAAGATGGAGCTAACCTAAAAAGGCGACACAAAGAAGCCAAAGCCTGGATTTGTTGTGAATACAGAAGTGACATCAACCAATGCAGTGTTTGTACATGCAATGTTGCAACTTTAAGCATGTCTATACATAGAGCAGCAGGAACAGTCAAGCCTAAAATGATTCCAGAAAACGCAAGGCCTTTGATGTAATGCCACCAAAGGAAACCCAGAAAGAACCACAAGGTAGATAGAATTTGAATTGCATTGAGTGACACCATGCCAAGAAGCTCTGCTAGTTCCCTGTTCAGTTTAAAGCCTGCTGGAACTCCCATCAACCGCACACAACGAGAGTTCAACAAATTGTTGGTTATATTCTGAGCAATAAACAGAGTCCCAGAGTAAACATATTCGATGGCAGATAATACTACCATTCCAAAAACATTTCCCATAATCACATCAATGGCAACGCTAGACCAGACAGAGTGCTTCCTTAGTGCAGTCATATGTGCATATTCAATATTTGATTGCTCTCTATAAGCCAAGAAACGACTTGTGAGTTTTAAGAAAATCGTGATATTTCAAATTTTAAGTAAATGTTAACATGACATGCAATTTTGTGTTTACCTGAAACCAGTACCCAGAATAAAGACTGGCCAATAAAGAAACTGACAACAACGAATGTGAATATTCTTCCACGTCTGTGTAAATACCTTCTGTGGTATTATTGAAAAGAATGTATGTGCTCCAAACGTCAGAAATCCATGAAACAACTTAAGGACAACATACATGACCATAGACAAGGATGCCACTAGTACTGCAAGCACATACCATAACATAGATAGCAACCTAAGAAATCCACACCACACTGAGTAAGAAATTAAATATATGCTTAGAAAAAACGAGTTCCACAAAAATTATGATAACCTGGATATAATATCGAAGTTGATTGCAGGACCTGTGGTAGTTGAATCCCCTTTAGAGTAACCATAGCAGCACTCACACAATTAAGAGCCCACACCACTGCTTCCTCATTTCAACAGTTTAAGTTTAAAAGCAGGAAAGGGTGAAAATATCTAGAGGAATAAAAGTTGATAGACTTGCCAAGTTAGGAGCTGCAGATCTTTTGTGAAGCTCATTAAACCAATTGGGCGTCTTGGAGGGCATGACTGCCTGCTTGCAATAACCCCAAGTTCTCACCGAAAAGTGATGTCTACCATAGGTTGGTCATAAAATATCAGCTGAATCAATAAATAAGAAGAATTATCTACAAGACAAATAGTCAGATTCTAAAGATCGGTAATGATCGTTTCCTGACTTACACGTGGACGTCGCAGTTGGACCAAGAAAGACCACTCTGATGCATGTGATGGAACTCCGGGATCCATCTGGACTTTTTACATGAGATTCTTTGGCAACTTAGTAGTATCTGAATCCAGTTACCCAAAATCTCTCCATAAGGTTCCACGGATGGATTTAGGATCTGACAACCACAACTCCGACGTTTATGATTCTCCATACATGATGCGCAGAAAATGTATTTTCATTTCCATACTCAGAGCTGATGGTTCTTGTGACATCATTTTCTACCGACCTATGGAATTGTTTGCCTTTCCAAGCAAGATCACCTTGATGGTTTTGCATAGTCACGACATCTCCCTTCCTCCTGCATACGGTACATTGCCCAAGCATACAGAATGATGAGGCTTCTTGTAGTGGGATGGGCATCTTCAAGTTTAATACTGAAGAAATTCCTACCTCGTCGTCAAAGAATCAGACTTCGAAGTTATTCCTAATGAAATATGATATTTGATTTTTGTTAGTCAAGAAAGACATACAACATATTATAAGAATAAAAAACCAATGGGAAAGGATAAGTAAAACAGATCACATAGAGCAGATCATTGCATATGACTTGCAAGTAAAGTCTTGACTATGATAATATCATCTAATTGTGGATCTTTATCATTATTGTTTAAACAATAACAATCACATGGTTTGCTCCTTTTGCATACAAAACTATAATTCGTATGGGAGGTGTGTTCAACCTACCCTAATTTTGACTTAATAATCCTTCAAAGCCTCCGGACTACAAAGATGTTTGAGGAAAAAGCAGCACTATAAGGGAGGGCGTCTTTATTGAAAATTTGGTGGGATTTGTACAAATGTCCATGTGATAATCTGATCATTATTGCTATGGAGATATGTTGTAGTCAAGTTTCTAAACCCCAGTCCCCAGATTTCATGGAAAGATAAAACATTACAAAAATCTAAACCCCACTCCCCAGACATCAAAATGGAGGAAATGATTAGATTCGAGCAATGGAAGGAAAATGCATAACAATTATCAGTGGCCGAATAATTTTATGAACCATGTTCTATGTAGAAAACCATGATGTACTTTTCAAGAAAAACAGTAAAATAATTTAACAAAAGTGGCTTTGAGCATAAAAATAATAATCTCTACAGGTAGATATCTATTTCAAAATCAACTGTCAAAATTCTACCTACAATTTCATAACTGATTTACAGGCAATAGCTATTGGCTTTCTTCTAAGGAAACAAAATCTAGTTCTTCATCATCATCATCGTCATCAACATCTAAACCAGAAAACTTATTCACAATTTCTCCTATGAGATCCTCATTATTTTGTACTTCTGAGTTTCCATCAAAGTCAGGTAAATTACTGACCTTATCCTTAGAGGAAGAGGAGGCGAAGATGGGGCGGCACTGGGGCGACGACGGCACTGGGGCGGTGCTCGACAACGACGAACTGGATCGACGTTCGACGAGCCTCGACGACGACGACGAACTGGATCGGCGCTCGACGAGCCTCAACGACGATGGCGACAAACTGGATCTGTCGACGACGAGATGGAGACGATGATGAGAGGGAGCCTACGACGACCTGGAGACGACGACGAGTGGGAGCCGACAACAAGCGGGAGACAGATCATGATCTGGAGAGGGCGATGATCAGGAGAAAGTCGGTGTTTTTTAATCTAGAGTTTAATTGTTGCGGTTAGACTCGTTAGAGGGAAGATTAATTATAGGAGTTATGGGGTATTGGGATTTTGGGTTTCGGGTTCTAATTTGGGGTTTAGGGTATCAAAGGTAATGAACCCTTCGTCTTTAATAAGACCCAATAACGACGGTATTAGGAACAAATTAATGAAGGGACTAGAAAACCGTTACCCATCTCACATCATTCCTATAATATTTGTAATCACTCGACGAAGGCTTTAAAAACCCGTCGTTATTATATGCACATTAACGACGGTCAACTAATCCCTTTACTAATTTTGGTCGTTAAATATTGTATTTCTTGTAGTGTTACGTTCCTCATCTTCTCTTAGCTTTGAGCTGCTCGTGGAGACCTATAGGCAGTTTTCAACGCCTACCGATACCCCCTCCAAAGCGTTCCAGACTCGTTTCTTTTATAGAAGAGGCTGGAATACTTTGGATGTGATTGGTCCAACATTCGATTGGTGTAAAGGACCTTTAGTTAGCTTCAACTCTTAGCTCCTTCAATTTTTAGTCTATTCGATGCTTTGACGAATAGCTGAAATCCTTCCGGCGCTGCGTTTATCGCCTGGCCATCGTCAGAGTCTCGAGTCTAAAACTGATGAGTTGAGTTTGGCTCACGTCATTGAGTTGACTTAGAACTGACTATCTCCGTCGCCTCGTCTCTTTCATTGTAACGCATTGATTGGCGTTGACCTAGGGTTACGCGTTGACCAGCGTTGACCTAGGGTTTCGGATCGCCTGACATCGACTTTTGGTCACAACGCGCTGACTGGCGTTGACCTAGGGTTACGTGTTGATCGACGTTGACCTCAGGGTTTTAAGCGTCGTACGTTGACTTTTGGTCGCAACGTGTTGACTGGCGTCGACCTAGAGTTACGCGTTGATCGGCGTTGACCTTAGGGTTTTGAACGTCGTACGTTGACTTTTGGATGTAACGCATTGACTGGCATTGACCTAGGGTTACGCGTTGACCGACGTTGACCTTAGGGTTTTGAATTGCCCGACGTTGACTTTTGGTCGCAACGCGTTGACCGGCGTTGACCTAGGATTATGCGTTGACCGGCGTTGACCTTAGGGTTTCGAATCGCCCGACGTCGACTTTTGATCGCAACGCGTTGACTGGTGTTGACCTAGGGTTACACGTTGACTGGCGTTGACCTCAGGGTTTTCAACGTCGTACGTTGACTAGTGTTAGTTTTTATCGAAATATCCAATAACCGACGAACATGGGTGAAATTCAGGTTTGAAAAGAACATTCGGGGACTCAAACTAGGCTGAGACACCCGTGGGTGTCTCGGCCAAGGCCGAGACACCCTAGGGTGTCTCGGTTCAAAAACCGAGACACTTGTCTCTCTCTTTTCTTTCTTTTGTTTTTTTTTGTATTATGTACTTTCCCCCTCTTTCAAATTTTCAAATGAGAGTCCTTTCCCCCCCTAAACTCTATCTTCTTCCTCCTCTTATCTAAACACCATTGTTCTCCTCCTTTAAGAACTCCAAACCCATTAGAATTCTCCTCTTTAAAACCTCTCCACCTTCTCATAAATTCGGATTTTTCGTGTTCTTCTCTTGGCCGAAAATATCCTCCCCTCAAGGCTAGGCTTTTTCTTCATCTTCAAGCTCAAAGGAGGCTTCTTGATTTGGGTAAGTTTTCCTTCAAAACTCTCTCCTTTTTTAAGAAAGATTACAACTTTATGCTTGTAATGGGAGTATGACATGAATTTATATGCCAAGATCATAGCTTTTTGTTCCCATGAGTTGAGTTTTGTGAAAAAGATAGGGTCTTGATGATGGATTGTGTGTATGGACCAAGATTTGGGGGGTTTTATGCAAAAACAACACTATGGCCGAAATTTGAGGGGCTTTTGTGCAAAAGTGGACTGAAATTTGAGGACTTTTGTGCAAAAGTGGACTGAAATTTGGGACTAAAATTTCACACCTATTTGGCCAAACTTTGAGGGGTGTTTTCATGCAAAAGAATCAACATTGTTGAGGGGTTTAATTGCAAAAAGTAACCATATATTGTAGAGGGGTTTATTTGCAAAAGGGCTAAAATTTTGGGGCTGAAATTTCAAAAGTTTAGACCATGAACTTATGACCAAAATTTTGAGAAGATTAAGTGCAAACTAAACCAAAATTTGTGGAGGGGTTTATTCGCAAAATTGGCCAAACTTTTATAGAAGGGTTTATTTGTAAATTTAGCCGAAATTATGAGATATTGGGGGTGTTAGGTGAAAAAACACGATGATCATGGTCCAACTCGAGCGTGTCCTTGACTAGAATTTAGCCTTGAACACGAGGGTATTTTGGGTATTTCACCAAAAAAATTTATCATGACGGTTTACACCGCAATATGAGCTCATTGTTTGCATGCTCAAAACTCATAGGTTTAATTAGACTTCAACTATAAAATCCTATTTATATTATTAGTTAAAGTTCTTAATTTCCCTTTTAGCTCTCGGGCGTTCAGATTTATGATTGTACCTGACCCGTCAATTTTCATTGCAGGTTCTCCATGTCTCCGCGTCGACCGTGATTTCATAGGAGTCGCTCCTTTTCACAGCATAGCGAGAGGGAGGCTCCCGCGGCATCCTCCTCCGCGGCTTTCTCTTTCGGGGGTGAGCATGTGTGCTTTCTGTATCCCCGATTGATCCCTTCGTGGGTCATTCGGGAAGAACCGACATCCTCCTTCGCGGGGATCGAGGTTTTAGGAAATTCGCGGTTCTATTATATCCTCGTTTGGCCCCTTCGCGGGTCGTTCAGGATGAGCCGACATCCTCCTTCGCGGGGATCGAGGTTTCAGACTTGTTTTGCTTGGCCAATTCAAGTCTTCCGGCATATTGGGGCGATTTCGTGTTGTCTTACACTGTGTTGGTCGGGGTATGTTACCACGTTGTTTACGTGATGATGCATACCGTTCTTCCAGTGTAGGACACTCAAAATCGTCTCGCCAATTGCCCAATGGAAGATCCTATCTCGTTCTCTTGTGAGACGGATTTAATCCTTATATAATTCATGGATAATTTTCTGACTCTACCCTTGTTTTGTTGCAGTTGAATTCCCTACGGACAGTCTTCCCCCTCATGCTACTACTGGTTGCAGTGGGGAGGTTTTCTCTTCTATTGCTGATAGGCAGGCTATTGGTCCGCTTCCTCAGTTTGATAGAATTCGTTCCGATGAATCTTGCCGTTTGATACGAGATGGGGGACGCCGTTCATTACGCCAGTTGATCACTGATGCTCCTTTTACCGTAGATTCCATTTCCACTCAGGCTTTAGAGAGGCATGGTTATCTGTTTGGAGATTCCGTTGAGGATCCGGCTAGGTTGACTTTTGTTGATGAGCATTGGTTGAATAATGATGAAGGAGCTCTTCTTTATATTCCTTCCATTCCCCGTCAGCATTCCTTTACTCATTTGGAGGGGCAGGCTGTACAGCGACAGATGTCTTGGAATCTCACAGATGATGGCGACCGAGTCCATTGCGGATATATCTCCCACCATAAGACTCCAGGCTCCGATGGGCATAATTATATTTGCGGTCTTCGACCAGGGATTCTGGGTCTTGATACCGCACCCCTAGACGAGGTATCAGCAGCTGCTCCTACTGTGAGGAATCATTTGGCCAAGCTTGGGAGGAAGTTACCTCCACCAGATTTCAGATGTTTTGGTTGGGTTTACTCACAACCCAAGGGATGGTGGACACGTATGACTAGTTGCGTCTTGGGACGTTGGGAGGGTGATCTGAGAAGCAGTGGGTTGTATGCGCCTATACGAGCCACCATGTATGGATTCCCGATCAGCTGTCGCCACTTTCTAGCATTATTAGAAACATATGTCCCTGATAGTAACACCTTTCTGACTTGCGGTGGAGAGTTAGGGTTAGCTTTGCATGAGATGCACAAAGTTTCTGGCCTTCCGATGGGGGATTGTCCGTACCAGGAGTACTTTCCCTCGAACATGCAATTGGAGTGGATGAAGAAGGATTCGCCCTATATGTACGACACGCTTTAGGATCTTACGTGTCACTATTATACATCTCTAATCAAAGTGATCACTCAGGCGAAGAGGAAGAGACAGACCAGTTTGAAGCAGTTCACTGTCTATCTATTCCAGCATTTGGAGGGTGATTTAAGCGAGACTGTTCGTGAGTTAGACGTTTTGACACCTTCTGCCATTAATGAGTTAATGGAGAAGGTCGAGGCTTGCTCTCTCACTATTGCCAGTGCTGAGGGAGCTTTTTCTGCAGGGACCAAGTTTCAGACATTCCTTTGTCATGCATAGAAGTCCATTCATCCTAAGACTCTTCTAGCAGGCTATCTTGCTATTTGGTTGAAGAAGTGCGTCGTTCCATATCAATTTTCTGACGCCTTACCTCTTGAGGTGCTCTTCCCTGCCATTCAGCTAGCTTACGGGAGGGAGCTTTCTCTGCTTCCGGCGATGGTTGCTGGCATCCATTGTGGGCTTAGGTACTTGGTTGATGGTTTTACGCAGGTAGGTTCTGAACCGTCGACCGAACTTATTTCTGTAAAGGTCAAGCTTCCGTACATATACATGATGGTGTGGCTCGTTCTTCATCATCTTGATTTGATGTCAGCGCCCAGTACTGTTGATGTCTTCGTTCCTTTTGTGCAGCTATTGGAAAGGAGTAAATGGTTCGGGAAGACATTCACCGATGTACAGCGAGAGCTTTAAGTTTGTAAAAGCTAGGAGTTCTTCAAGTGTTTTCCTCGCTTCTCGGGCCGTTACGATGATGTGTTGATTGATGAGGAGAAACCCAGGACTGGTCGGACTTCTCTTGACTCTGGTTGTTTCCGTTGGTTAGTGAACATCCGCGTTGGATATCTTGTTCTTCGGGTGAAGAACCGTTGTCATATAGAGCCTTACCTTCCGTGTCGCTTTGCTCGCCAGTTCGGTTACGACCAGCTGTATGTTGAGAATCCGAGCCGTGGTTTGAGGACTGAGGGAGGGCTTATTGATGGCGTTCGAGCATGGCTTTGGACTATGGTGGGCTGTACTAGAGCCTACTTCACTCTTCCTTCATCTAAACGCAAGCCGTTGCTTACATTCCTCAGCTGCAAGTGGTTCCTTTCTGCTTATGAGTTTATAGGAGTGAGGAGTCTTTCAAAATTGGAGGCTGAGCACTTGGTTCGAATTACTACCAAGGCTGCTCGTAAGGCTGAGCTTTCAAAGAAGCAGGGGAAAAAGCCTGCTAAACGCTCCCTTTTGAGTAGAAATAGGATGGAGGATGATGAAGAACTTCTTCCTACTGACGATGAGGATGAGACCTCTGAGGAAGAATATGTGGACATAGGTACCGACGGGGAAGAACCTTCTACAGGTTTGTCCGACTCTTTCTTTTCAGGATTAATGGATCTAGCCCTCTTTCGTTAGCATCAACATCATATCCTTTCTAAATCTCAATTGGCTTTTCAAAAACCAGAGCGAAAGGTCTTATTCACTTATCCTAACAAGATGACTCTTATCACCCCAGGTAGAATGGTCGATGAGCATGAGTTGCTCGCTTCTCACTATGCGAGGTCCCGACCTAGCGGCAAAGCTCCCGCACAAGTTGAGATGTGTAGTAAGTTCATGCATGAATGGCCCGTTGGTTCTGTGAGAGTTCGTATTCCGAAACAGAAGAAGACCGCTCATAAACCACATGTTGGTCAGCGCACCTACGGAGCGGAGTTAGGAGGCATCACCGGTGGAGAAGAGGGTAATACCTTATTGTCTTTATTGTTTAAGATGATTCATCTTTTGGATTCGTTGAACTTAATTATGTTCTATATTTCAGGAAACCATGACGAAGGTGAACTTCCACAAGGTTCTGTATTCCCTGATTCTGGCTATTTGGATAGCTTTGTGCAGCAGATGTGTGATGCCATTCATGACGAGCCTATGGATGTTGACATGAACATGGATGCTGAGCAGGTTAATAGTGCTGAACCAATAACTTTATGCCCAGGTATATCTAAATCCGATGATACCCTACTCGAGTAGCAATTGAAAGAGTTAGGGAATTCAGGATTTACTTCTCCTTTAATTATTTCCGCGCTTTGCTTTCTTTCAGATAACTTAAAGAATCCAAACACGGATATCGGGGCAAAAGAATCTTCTGCCACTACTGCAGGTATATCTGAGCTCTTCCTTCTTTCCCTGCTTTTTTTTGTATATATCCAACACCTAAATTCTCACGCAGGAGCCGTGTTAGAGAGATCAGTTAAGGATGAGGCTTTCCGTGATATAGGTTTTGAGGAACATGCGTATGTCTCAGCACCAAGTTTTTCAGGATCTGACATTAGACTGTTAGTTGACATGTTGGCGGAGCAGGCTACCAGCGGGGTTGCAGGACCATCCTTTGAGGGTGATTCGTCTGCAGGTATATATCTAATTCTCTTTATTTTGTCAAATTTTTTATTTGACTAACAAAGAACTGTAAGCACAGGAACAGTCACTGAGACTGATTCAGTCATGATTCCTGGCATCTTTAGTTTACCTGAGGGTGATGGACCCTCAGGTATGCATATAATCTTCATCACCGCGATTCTTTTCATTTGTCTGAGTTTCTACTTGACTAATGGAGGAGTGTAATCATAGGACCAGCCGTCATGACTGATGCGACTACGGTTTCTAGGACCGCTAGCTTGCATAACGGTGGTGTCTCTCCTTCACAGCCGAGAGACATTACCGATTTACCTAGAGAGGTTGATGTACCCTCAACGACCACACCTGCTGTCATCTTGGGGTCCATTGAGACTAGACTGACGGAGACGATCATCAGACCTCAGTCTGCGGGGACCTCTACTGGTATTGATATGCTTGCACTTTGCTTTAAATTTTTCGTCATGTTCGAAAATCTCTTACTCTTTTATATGATTGCTTGCAGGATCTCAACCATCTCCATATGAGCATGTCCTCGCCCTTTTGGCTTATCCCGATCCCAGCAAAGACATTTTTCGAATGGATGTCAGCTCTTTCGTCGTCTTTTTTAACGGCATGATCGAGAAGATTCTTCATCAAGGATATTTCTTTGATCAGTTCAGACGTTCTCTTTCTCGCCACCTGTCGATGATCAAAGAAGAGGGATATCCGGAGTTGGCTGACTCTCTTGCTGCCGACTTTGTTGTCCTGGAGTCTGAACTCCGAGAGTCAGAGGAGCTAAAGGCTAATGGAGCTTCTTCTTTCATATCTTCGCAGTTGGAGCATAGATTGTCACAATGGCGTGATTTGAGATCTTCCATTGGTAGCGAGCTTCAGTCACATGAGAATTCTATTGGTCAGCTGATGGCTAATCTTGCAAGAAAGGATACTGACAGAGCCGAGTTACTCAGTTCTTTAGACTCCAACCGTAAGGAAGTAGACAAGTTGAAGAAGGCCTTGAAGTATGCCGAGGAGTCTGGTGCTATCATTGCAGAGGAGCTAGCTGGACTAGAGAAATCTCACGGACAGATACTTGAGAGATTAGGATCTACGCAGGAGAGATTGATGAAGCTAAAAAATGAAGCCGCGAAGATCTTGAGCAATTCTGAAGAATCTGTCCGAGTTGATCTGCAGGCTGAGCTTGAGCAGAGTTATACAGATAGACTTTCTAAGTTAGAATTTCACATTCTTGATCACCGACTGTGTTCGGGCCAATGAGCTTTTTATTGTATGCTTTGACTTGATTTATTAGTAGAGACCCAGTATTTGATTTAATACACTCATCTTTTATCATGATGTTTCTCTATTGATTACGAATCTAATGGACATAATATTTATAGAATTTTTGGTAAATCCTCAGCCATTAACGGGTTTGATGTGCCTTTACCGATTACCGTTTGAATCGGGCTAGCATGCGGATTGTTTTAGTCTGTTTCGCATGTAACGTTGTGCTAAGAGTATTAATTCACTTAGACTTGATGCTATGACTTTGAATACATAGACTTCACCGTTTCTTATGGGAAAAGGTACCCAGCAACGCGTATTAGGCGATAACTTATCCATTCTTAGGTTTTGGGATAAAATTCCACAGACTTAGACTCTGGTATCTTTTTCAATCGGCGAAAGACTAAACCGACGATGTGTGTTAGACACAGACTTAGGGTTTTTGGCAAACCCCCAGCCATCAACGGGTTTGATGAGCCTTTACCGACTACCGTTTGAGTCGGGCTAGCATGTGAATTATTAAAACCCGTTTCCCATGTAACGTTGTGCTAAGAGGATTACTTCTCTTAGACTTAGTGCTATGATTTTGAATACATAGACTTCACCACTTTTTACGGGAATATGGCACCCGGCAACGCGTATTAGGCGTTAACTCCTCCCTACTTAGGATTTGGGATAAAATTCCCCAGACTTAGACTCTGGTGTCTTTTTCAATCGGCGAAAGAGTAAACCGGCAACGCGTATTAGGCGTAGGCTTATCTCTATTTATGAGTCGAGATAAAATTCCCCGTGCATAAAGTGCGCGGATTGAAAGTTGAGAATTGTGTCTTTTCTCAAGGCAAAGACAAACCCAAAGTTGGAACGAAAGAATTTTATATTCTTGGCCCCAGGTCTTGTTTAAGGTAAAGATGAACCCAAAAATAAAAGAGAAAGAATTTTATATTCTATCTTTCAACACTGAAGAAGAAGAATTTTATATTCTATCTACAGTTGGAAAGGAAACTCGAGGTAGGATCTCCACCCACAGAATCCGGAAAGATGAAACTAAGAGTGGGATCTCCACTTCGAGAATCAGAAAGATTCAAACGACCCTAACTTTTATAGGATTGGTTGTTTGATCCAAAAAGAGTTCCTCATTTATTGAGGAGAAAATCCAATTTCGACCCTAACTTTTATAGGTTTGGTTGAAACAGAAGAGATGGCAGTCTTTTGTTTATCGAAAGGGATGACTCGATCTTAGTCCAACTATCTGCAAGTTTGACTAAGTGAGATCGGAAACAATCTTAACTTTTATAGGTTTGATTGCTCGAATTGAAAGTGGACCTCTCGTTCATGGAAGGAATCGAGAGAAGAATCTGGCTTTGGCCTTAACTATTATAGGTTTGACCTGAAAGCAAAGAGAGTGGAATACATGTAACAGTAAAAATACTGGTTGGTACTAGCCACTCGATGGAGAATATCGATGTTAAGTGATTAGGACTTAACACGTCAAGCTTTGAAAATTACCATGAATTGGCGGATTGAAGTTATGGCGGGCCCACCGTCAATTGACTTGATCAGTGGGGGTTTTGCGAGGAAAGATTAATCTGTCGAAAGGATCGAATCTCATCTCAGCAAAAGAAGTCATGAGAATTGATGACTCCGACATTAATGGTAGGATACACTTCAACTTTGAATACATTCTGACATTCAAGGTTTAAATGTAGATCTCTTATTTATCACTTTTATGGTGATTGGGTTATCCCTAAGAATGCCAAACGTGGCATTCTTCCGGGAACTTCCCGATACATTGGTTATCCTGAAGGTACTAAGGGTAGTATTTTTTCAAGAACTTTCTGTTTATCGGCATCATAAGCCGGTCGCCATCCTTGGTGACCAGGCGATATGCGTCACTCGAATAGACTATCTCTACTACGAATGGTCCCTCCCATTTGGGTTCAAATTTACCTTTCTTCTTGGAGTTAAGGATCATAGGCCGTCTTTCAGTTAAGACCAAATCTCCTTCTTTAAAACTCCGCTACCGAACCTTCTTGTCGAAAGCTCAGGAAATTCTGGCTTGGTAGAACTCAATATGCTATTGAGCTTCTAAGCGCTTTTCGTCGAGCATCTCGAGTTCTTTGAGACGTTTCTGATGTTGTTCTTCGGTCGTCATCTGAGTTGTGAAAGCGATTCGAAGAGACAAAATTTGTATTTCTAATAGAAGGACGGCTTCACATCCGTATACCAAAGAATACAGGGTTACGCCAGTAGGTGTGCGAACTGTGGTGCGGCAAGCCCACAAGGCTTTACCAAGTTTATCATCCCAATCTCGTTTGTTAGTCTTCACTAGTTTTGATTAAAGCTTGATGATAGTCTTGTTAAAGGCCTCGGCTAATCTGTTTACTGTGGGGTTATAAGCGGTCGACGAGACGTCTTGAATTTTAAACTTCTCGCAAAATCTGATGAAGGCATTACTGACAAATTGAGGACCGTTGTCATGTATGATCCGTCTTGGGACACCATGCCGATAGATAATATGGTGTTTGATGAATGCAATGACGTTGCTGGTCTTAACTTCTCTAAGTGGAATCGTTTCAGCCCATTTGGAGAAGTAGTCAGTAATTTCAAGGATGAATCGGTCACCTTTGACTGACGGGGGATTTATAGGACCAACAATATCCATTCTCCAGGTCTCAAATGGCCATGATGTAACCGAAGGATGCAGATGCTCCGGAGGTTGGTGCATATAATTCACGTGTATCTGACACGCATGACACTTTTGGGCATATGTGACTGCGTCACTCATCATAGAAGGTCAGAAATATCACATTCTTCTGATGCGGTCATAAAGTTTAGGGCCGGGTTGGTGTGCACCACAAACCCCTTCGTGTGTTTCTTTAAGGACTTCTTCAGCTTCTTTAGTCGATAAGCAACGTAATAGCAAACCATCGTACCCCCTGCGGTACAACGTTCGAGTCTCCGTATTATAGTAGAATCTCGGTGCTCTTCGTCGGATTGAATCCCTTTCCTTCACATCTTCTGGTAAGATTCCATGCAAGACGTAATCGATGATGGGGAAACGCTAATCTCGGGGTTCAAAATCGACCTGAGTTGAGTATACTTCCTTAACATCCTCTTCCTCACCATTTTCATCGTAGATTGGCACCAGGAGTTGGTGAGTCCTTACTGTAACAAACTGTTCTATTTCAGGAGGCTGTGCCAGGGATACGACTAATGCTGCTAAAGCATCTGCGTAAGCGTTCTGTAACCGCGGAATGTATTCGATGAAGAATCCTTCGAATGATTCTGCCATCTCTACGGCCATCTTATGATATGGTATTAAGTCCTGGCTTCGGACTTCATATTCCCCTTGAACTTGCTTAACTATTAGTTGAGAATCACCGAAAGTTTCGAGATACTCAACCCCCAGTTCTTTAGCGAAATTGAGTCCTATGAGTAGCGCGTTATATTCGGCTACATTATTTGAGCATGGCTCGGTTAATGAGTAGGCTCGAGGCATCACATGTTTTCCTGGGGAAACTAAGACGACTCTAACTCCAGAAGAGATCTTAGAACATCCAGGAGCACTTGCTACATTAGCTGCTCGGGAAGCGCCATCGAAGTACAAACGCCATACTTGTTGGTGCGAAGTTGCGTTGACTTCGTGGGTTTCATCTGCCAGGTCATCATATATCTCGACAGTATCCGTAGTTGGGTTAGCTGCCAAGAGGTCACAGATGGCCTGTCCTTTTACCGACTTCTGTTGTTTAAAGTGTAAGTCATATTGGGACAAGAGCAAGGCCCATTTTGCTAACCGCCAATTCATGAAAGCTGGCTGTGTCATGAACACTCGGTCTGGGTTAACTTTGGAGATAACATAAATAGTCTATCTAACCAGGTAATGCCGCATATTTTGAATTGCGAATACCAAGGCGAGGCATTCCTTTTTGATCATAGGATATCGAGATTCGGCACCTACCAAGGTCCGACTTAGATAATATACTGTCTGTTCATGACCGTTATCGTTATCTTGTGCAAGTAATGCACTTAATGAGTGGCTCGTCGCCTTGACATAAATCAAGAACGGTTTGCCTGATTTCGGTGCAACGAGTACATGAGGTTTTGAGAGATATTCTTTAATACTCTCGAATGCCTTTTGACAAGCGTCGTCCCACACGAACGATACGCCCTTCTTTGTGAGTTTGGAGAATGGTTGACATTTTTCTGAGAGGTTCGAGATGAACCGACGGATATAAGCCAACCGTCCTTGCAATCCTCTGAGCTCTTTAAGGTTTCTCGGAGGTTGTAACTCATTAATTGCCTTTACTTTATCCGGGTCGATGTGAATACCTTTGGTGGTGACGACGAATCCAAGGAATTTACCACTGGACATTCCGAGGAAAGACTTGGTAGGATTCATCTTCAATTGATGGGTCCGTATCGGATCGAACATGGTCTTTAAGTCTTTAATATGATCATTCTTGTCACGACTTTTCACGACCAGATCATCCACGTAGCATTCGACAGTCTTTCGGAGATGCTCCTGAAAAATCTTTGACATGGCTCTCTGATATGTGGCACCTGCATTCTTTAAGCCGAAAGGCATGACCGTGTTACAGAAAACACCGAGGGGTGTCCTAAACGCGGTATGCTTTTCATCATCCGGATGCTTCTTTATTTGATTATAACCGGAAAATCCATCCATGAAGGACATTCTCTCGAACCCACACGTATTGTCGATGATGACATCTGTGATGGGAAGAGGGAAATCGTCTTTCGGGCAAGCAACATTGAGGTCTCTAAAGTCAATACAAACCCTGATTTTCCCATTCTTCTTAAGAACCGGGATAATATTGGCAAGCCATTCGGGATGTTACTCTTCCCTAACGAAGCCCGAGTCAATTAGCTTTTTAACTTCGGACTCGATTGCCTCCATCATCTGTGGACGAAACCGTCTTTATTGTTGTTTGACAGGTTTGACATATGGCTTAATATTGAGATGATGCACTGCTACATTTGGATCGAGTCCTGGCATATCTTCATAGTTCCAGGCGAACACATCAATGTATTCCCTGATAAGAGATATTAACTCTTCTTTCTCATCTGGTGGGAGGCTATCGCTAATGAATATTGGCTTCGGATTATCCTCATTACCCATATTCACTTGGACTACTTGATCTTTGGTAGGAGGTTCTCTTTGTTCAAACCTATCACTGTACTGCATATTCAGGTGATGAACCCAAGGATCTTCCCAAGTTGGTATTTGATCGTCTTCCTCTATTGTCGTCGGGTCAACCAAAGCCATGTTCGACATTAGCTTTTTGAACATTTCTCCGAGACTTGCGTTAGAATCCCAAGCTGAAGAATCAGAAGAATATCCGTTTTTAACTTTGTTAGCAATTTGATCAATGACTTGCCAGCAACACTCGTCGTCGGATGAGGAGACATAGCCTAAACCTCTTCTGTGACGATAATAATCATCGGGTTTTCCTTTTGGTATATAGGCCATTCAAGGTGGAACTCGCGGACCTCGACCAAAGCAAAGACCTTCTCCGAGCGTGAAGTCATATCCACACTTCTCCATGAGACCACGTGCTTTTGTGTTATATCTAAATAGATGAGGAGTAGGTTTATCTTCATTGTCTTCTTCTTCCAAGAAGTGGTCTGGTATCGGAGATTCTCTTCCTTTACCGTAGATAACTTCCTTTTCACTCCCTATCTTTACGGGGATGACAAGTGTCGTTCCGCATGGATCCTGTACCTGCTTTTTCGTCATGCAAAATGATTGAAGTGGCATATACAAGTCAGGGTTATCATACAGCTCCTTAGTGATATTATCAAGACACAACGAGTACTCTAAATCCTCATTTATTGATATTTCTTCGGCAAGTTGCCAGTTACAACTACTTTCCGATGATTCTTCATCGTTAAGATTGATTACAATGGGTACAATGTCATTAAGTACAAAACCACCATCATAATCAAACCCAGCTTCGATATCAGCTTCATCTCCGCTGTCCGTTCCTTGGGCCGATGGTTCAGTATCGGATTCGGCATTGTATAGAAGGGAATCGGTAAAATAGTTCTCCAATCCCTTAAACGGTTTCTTATCCGCGACCACCGTCTTGACTTCATTATTGGTGTCTACGTATTTGAGACATTGATGAAGAGTTGATGGGACTATAAGATTACGGTGGATCCAGGGTCGACCCAACAGTAAGTTATAGGAGGTTTCCGCGTCAATCACGTAGCACGTGACTTCTGACTTTAAATCCCCGATCTGGCACTTCACTCGAATCTTTCCCAATGGTCTGGACCCACTGGTGTTGAACCCATAGATCATAGTGCCAGTGGAGGCTAGCTTACTAGCAGGTATTCCGAGACTATACATCAATCGGAGTGGCATGATGCTGATAGCGGAACCCGGATCGACTTAGATCCGGTTGACAACACTGGAGCCAATATGCCCGGTGAAGTATAAGGGCCGGTCATGCTTTGAATTCTTTGTCTGCATGTCTTCTTTGGTGAAGGAAATACAGGAAAAATGGTGTGCCGTGAGATTGCAGTGTTGGACTGACGGCTCTGGTTCCTCAGGAGATGGCTTGATTCGGGTCAAGAAAGCTTCAGTATTGGCTAAGGCTTCTTGTAATGCTTCGCTTGTATCCTTTGAAAGACGCAGCAATTCATACAAGGTTATTCTGGCTGGTATATTAGCTAGCTGCGTCATAATATCAAAATAGGGTGGAGAACTTGAATTTCTCGGTTTGTCTCTCCCAATCGGATGAGTGAATCGAGACTGCTTCGAGTTTTGACCCTCTTGGCATAAGGGTTCTTTCCTTTTTTGTTTTTGTTGGGTCTTTTCGGCAACTACGGGTATTGGAGGAGTTGCGACAACTCCCATTTCTGCTAAAGTCTTAGAGGGAGTGGTTTTGGTTACCCCTTGCTTAGCTAATTGTTCGGAAGCGTCTGGATACTTGAAATGATATTCATTCCCGCTCCGGGTTACAAAGGCTTCCTGTTCATCTTCAGAAAGTGGGAAAGCAGGAATCTTTTCGTCATCTTCTCCTGGAATAGCGGCGACCCCATAACAAGACTTTCCTTTTCCTTTTGACTTCTTCTTGGAAGAGGATCCGGTCCACTGTTCATCTTCAATCAGATCGGGGTGAACCCAAAGAATTTCGCCATTTGGGGCTGTGTGTAGCACGAGTCCTCTCTGACATTACTTATGAGGATCATCGTTGACGGTCTTCACTGCTGCGTTTATCACAGGCTTAGGCTGAAACCAGTTCAAGGGAATAGATCCGAAGCTAATCGACACTGCATTCGCACCCACCTTCTTCTCCTTAGGTTGCTTCATAGTGATGACCCCGACATCGATTAAAGCTTGGATCTTATCCTTGAGAGCGTAGCATGCCTTGATAGGATGATGCACCACTCTATAAAACGCACAGTACTTCGGGTCATTAATTCTTTTAGCATCTTCTTGATCTTGGATCGGAGGCAGCTTAATCTTGTTATTCTCTATAAGGTATTTGAAAATACCGGGGACTTCATCCTCTTTGAACGAATAGACCTTCGGGAATTTTGGTTCTGAAGCCTTCTGTTTCTGAGGCTGTTGCTGCCACCGTGACTACTGAGGCACTTTCTGCTGCTGCTGTTGCGGTTGAGCTTGCACTTCGAATGTTTGGTTCGCATCCACTGCATTCGCTTGTACCTTTCCTTTACCCTTAAGGGTAAAATTTTGTTGTGGAGAATTATTTACCGCTTGACCCCTTTCGACCTTTTTTCTTTTAAGGAATCGTTCGGTTCGTTCTCATCGCACTTTCAAATCTTTCCAGGTCTTTGGCGGGGCCATTCCCATAGCTTCGAGGATGTCCAATGAAAGATTATTGTGACAAGTATCGAGGATGAAGTCTTCACTGACTGGATCTCTGTAGTTCATTGCTTTGTTCCGGAATCTTTTAACGAAGTTTTCGACCGACTCACCATTTTTCTGTTTCTCATCAAATAGTGTACCGATTGAAATCTCAGTGTTGTCGTCAAAGAAGTTTGTTAGAAACATGTCCTCCATGTTATCCCAACTGCTGATACTTCCCGGCTTAAGACGACGATACCAATCGAAGGCTGCTCCGCGAAGAGTGCCAACGAATGACCATACCATTAGAGGTTCATTTCCGGAGATTATTCCTAAGTGAGACTTAAAATATATTAAGTGCTGGGTAGGAGAACCCTTTCCATCAAACGGCGTAAAATTGATCAAATTAAACTTCGCCGGGTATGGAATTGATTCCCACTCCCTTGGGTATGGACATGGTATTCCGGACCTTTTTACTTCTTGAGCACTCATCAATGCATTGATTTTGCTCTCCAAATCCCTCATCTTCTTATCTTCGCCTGTATCTGTCTTTGAGTGGTTTCGAGGAGAAGTAGCATGGTCTTCTTTTGTATTGTTATCATCCGAAGGACCACCCCCAGTATTATTATTGACGGGAGCAATGTTCATGTTAACATTCTCATCCACTTCCCATTCGTTGTCACCCTGATTAGGATTATTGCGACGGCTAGATTCTTCTTGATGAGTTGTCAATGCTGTGATTTGCTGGTCATGCATTTCTCTCATTTGCTGCATAGCCATTTCTATTTTAAATTTGAAATTTTCCTTCTGTTTGGTCAAAGCGTCCTCAAGTATCTTAGCCATCTGCTCGGCGCTAATCATGAATGACTCGTATGATTGTCTCGTGCTGGATTCGGTATCATCGGAAGCCATCACCAAGCAAACATCTAAGCAAACATCTGACGTTTCTTCTTCTGAAGGAAGTCCCTTTTGCATTCTTTGGTAATTCTTTTGTCTGATGGTTCCTGATCGCAATCGGGTCATACGTCGAGATACTGCAGCAAACTGATCCGGGCTAAAGTATCGCGTTGACTTCCCTCTCCCGGTCATGTTGACGGACACTTCTGGAAATTCATTGTCTCGGAGGACAGGTTTCCTCCTATGGAAATACCTTGGTTTGGCCTCGGACGTTCTGGTGGAGATTCTCTCAAACACCGAAACTCTTTGTGGGGCTTTAGAACAGCAGCATTCTGATAATACTGCCTTGATTATATTGGCACACGGACAGGGAGAATCCGCATCTCGAACATTTCTCTTTCGGAACCTGTTCGTACCCCAGCTCTATAGTACAACTTGTCAGTTTGATGACTGGAGCAACCCATAGGATGTTGGCACGAACTCCCAGGTATAACATCATCATCATCGAACAAATATATTTCCCTATGGGGATATGACACTTTATTGGCGTCCCCAAGAGTCACTCGTTCAGATTTATGCTTTTGTGAGCGTGAAACTCTAACGGGCTCTCGAACTTCAACTCGCAATCCAATGCGGTCGGTAACAGGAGCCTTCCCTTTATTATTATTCTTGGGGTGATTGGTACAACCTCCAGTCTGGATTGTTGTTTGGGAACCTTTCGATGGTCCCAGTCGCTCCTTCACGGGTGCTTTACCTCGATCTTCAGGCAGAGGACCGAGGCGATCTTTCAAAGAAACTCTGGATTTAATGAGATCCACGCTACCACACGGCTCCGTCGGAGGTGCGGGGATAGGGGAAACGGGATCTGAAGTTGACGAAGGCCGGATGGTGACTTCGTTCACTTTTGCCTTTGGTACTGACTTCGCCTTCGACACCCACACCTGTTTGTGTTTGGGCGGCTTCTTAACCGTCTCTTCTTTCTGCATCTATTCCGCTTTCTGCAGAAGGACTCAGGCATGCGTGAGCAATGCACGATGCTTTTTGATTCGCTCCTCAAGGGTGGAGCGGGTCCTCTTGACACGAACCCATTCGTTCGTTTCTGTCTTGGAGGAGGGGTTGGTTGCTCGCCGTTGTTGCTCTCGACGCTGCCTAGATTTTAGATTCTCATTATAGCGGATCCCGTCCATCGACTCCGAAGCCTTGGCCAATTGTCGCGTAAGTCGTTGACGCCGTCTTTGGCGTGCCCTCTTCGACAAAGTTGGAGCGCCTTCACCAATCATCTTCATGGCGGAGAAGTCCGGATCTACAGCTTCGACCTCTTTGGATGTCGCAGGAACGTCGCGGGGCGTGAGTGCAGCGGTGGCGAGGGGATCTTTGATCTTCAAGCTTGAAGTCCCGCGAGTGCTTCTGGAAGAGGAAACCTTCCTACGCCTACTTGGAGAGGCGGATCTGGGGGAGGAGGAAGAGAGCTACTCTTCAAACTTTTGCTGATCGAACTCATACTCGATCTCTTCATTCACCCGGATCTTGAATGTCGGTTACGTCACGACAGCCTCAGCAGCGAGGCTGTTGGCTCCCACTGTGGTCGCCAGTTTATTTTCGCTGAAAGTTACCTTCATTGCTAAATTCATTATAATATTAATTATTTACAAAGAATTCAAGTTTTCAACAAAAGAAAATAAAAGGTTACAATTTTCTCGAAAATAACACAAGATCCGTTCGTCGTTTCTTGCTTGTGTGGGTCTTTAGCCGGTGATGGGGACGTCGATATCCATGGACTACCTGACAATCAGATCAGACCCAGAACTCTATTGATTCGCGAAGGAATCTAGAAGCAGAAGCGCTTATCTCGACAACGGCGAGATAATTGCTCTTCTTAAGATTATCGCAACGGGATAATCCTAAGGAACGGATACGGGTGATGCAGATCTGAAGAATCTCTCTCTTGCGTTGAAGAACTCGATCAATCTTCAGTCTGGCAGGGCTTCGCCAATTCTTCAAAATTCCAGATCTAAAAAAATGAGGCTCCCGGGGCTGTATTTATAGGCTCCAAGGAAGTCTGGACGGTTAAAACCGCATAACGGCTCATTCTTGGGCCTGGAGACACCCCAGGGTATCTCAGCGAGGCCGAGACACCCTTGGGTGTCTCAGTGAGGCCGAGACACCTTGGGGTGTCTCGCTTGTGCCGAGACACCTCGGGGTGTCTCAACTCAGGCTGAGACGCTTTTTTCCACACATTCGTCCGTTTCCGCCGTAATTTCTTCGTCCGAACTCGGATTTGAGTGATTCAAAGTGCATTGGAAAACCGACGAGGAGATTTATAAGCTCCGATGATTAGATCGTTATGGATTAAACCAAGATACAAACGGCGTTTTGCCTTTTGTAAGTGACGCGGGGCTCCCGATCAGTTCGTATTCTCATTATTCTGAAACTCCGTTACTTCACGTAGCTTGTCGATCCACTTTAAGCGTTCGTCGACGTCAATCAAGCTTTTGTGAACTGGATAGTAACGTTCCTCATTTTCTCTTAGCTTTGAGCTGCTCGTGGAGACCTATAGGCAGTTTTCAACGCCTACAGGCTTTAGCTACAGTTGAAGCAGAAAAGGAACGGACTGAGCTTCTTGATAAGGTAGATAAATTGCAGTGGATGTTTTTTTTTCTTCCAAATTATTTATGAGAAGAGAATCAATGAGATCGAGGTGACCAAATTCAAAGTGGAGCCTTGGAGGCTGAACTTAAGGCTGAACTCAAGGCTCGGGGGAAGGCTGAACTTGAAGATCGGGCGGGGAGGAGGCGACGGTGAACTCGAGGGCGAGACGGAGAGCGGTAGCAGCGGACTTCGGCGTAGTCGAGGACAAGGCGGGGAGCGGCGGCGAGCTACGGTGACGAGGTTGGGCGGAGTAGAGGAGGGGAGGCGGCGGCGAACCCGAGGGGAGGCTTCGGGATCTGGGCGGAGGCGGCGACGGCGAGGAGGGCGAGGGCTAGAGCGACGAGCTTGAGAAAACCCTTAGTTTTAGAGAGAGATGGGAGAGAGAGAGAGAAGAGATGAGAGAGAGAGAGAGAGAGAGAGAGAGAGAGAGAGAGAGAGAGAGAGAGAGAGAGAGGATATGCGTGCTGGGTCTGAGGGATTGAGGGGAGGAGATAAAGATATTTTGGGGATTTAAGCATAACTGACATGTAATAATTGCTAAAAATGGGATGCAACACAAAATATCACTAGTAGAAAACTGAGTATTAGCGACGGGGTATTGGCGACGGATTTATATCCGTCACTAATGTTTTTCCGTCGCCAATACTTATCGGTGACGAAAAAACATTAGCGACGGATAAAATCCGTCGCCAATAAGTATTGGCGACAGATCGAATCCGTCGCCAATACTTATTGGCGACGGATTTTCTCCGTCGCTAATGTTCCGTCGCCAATACGTATTGGCGACGGATCTAATCCGTCGCCAATAAGTATTGGCGACGGATTCGATCCGTCGCCAATGTTCCGTCGCCAATAAGTATTGGTGACGGATTCAAATCCGTCGCCAATAAGTATTGGCAACGGATTCGATCCGTCATTAATGTTCCGTCGCCAATACTTATTGGTGACGGATTCGAATACGTCGCCAATATTTATTGGCGACGAATCGAATCTGTCGCCAATACTTATTGGCGATCCGTCGTCAATGATAATGTGTCCATCATAAAAAATTAACATTAGTGATTGATTATCCCAT
>BQKN01001053.1:532675-555646 GCA_022839385.1 Asparagus kiusianus
GGGTTCATGACTTAACATGTCTTACTATCTGTCAGCATTTGATCTATCACATTAATTTTAGATTTGTGTGGCTAGGCTTCCATTTATTGAATATCATGTTCACTTTTTTCATGTAACCTCTTAAATTAGTAAGACCTAATGTATTTGATGAAATCCCCAAATGGCTGTTTGGTTTGCGAGTTTTCTTATGAACTCATGCTTTTTTTTTCATGCTTGCTGCTGGGTCCATTCCTTACCTATTTTAATAATCCAAATATCTTACAGATGTGAAATCTTTGGGCTGCTCGATAGATACCTTGCATTAAGTCTCTACATTTTGTTTGATTTGTCTTATTGTTCACCAAATTTTTGTGTAATTACTAAACAATTCTAACTTCTTTTGTATGCTGATAACAGGGATGCCGGCAACGACTATGACGAGGAGTGAGTGAGACTTATTCTTATATTTATGTAGTTTTAGATTGTGTTAAGACATGTTGTGACTTTTGAATTTTACCTATATGTAATTTATTTGTGATTTTATTGCGTAGTGAATGAATATTTGATCATGCGAGATGTGTTGTGATTGTGATTATATGATGAGTATTGTTCGATATTGTGGATTGATGGATGATGATTGATGAGTATTCATTTGGAATGTGAATGCATACAATAGTTGATTTTATGATAGATTGTTAAATATCGTCATTGGATTGATGTCAATACAGGCTATATGTGTATTTTTGTATGGAAGGTTACCAAAAAATTAATTTTTTTTACGTAAATATATACATTGGCGACGGATTGCCCCGTCACCAATAAGTATCGGCGATGGGGTAATCCGTCGCTAATGTTTAAAACATTGGCGACGGATTGTCCCGTCGCCAATAAGTATTGGCGACAGGATGACCCCGTCACCAATAAGTATTGGCGACGGAATGACCCCGTCGCTAAAGAATTCCGTCGCCAATAAACATCTGTCGCCAATAAGTATTGGCGACGGGGGAATCCGTCGCCAATACTTATTGGCGACGGATTTATTAGCGACGGATCCATTTCCGTCACCAATGTGTATTGGTGACGGATTTTGGGGTATTGGTGACGGATTTCCCCGTCGCCAATGCTCAGTTTTTTACTAGTGTGTCACACTTCAAGGGGCTGAACCATATGGAAGAAACTAGGAAAGGCTGTAGCACAAAAAGTTTCTGCTTTTGGGGCCATACACATTTTCCTTTTTTTTGCAGGTAACTATTTTGATTACTTCGTATGATAAAAAAAAAAAGGTTAATGCTTCGTTACTCACATCTTTTATCACTGGTTGCTTGGAGTTCTTTTCTAGAAAGACAATGAGAAGGCAGCAAAAGTGAGCAGTACACTGAAAAGAAAAGTCCTGGTCACCTGCCAACTTAAAGCATTCCCAAAAACTCTGGTGATCTAAAATCGCCTAAATAAAGAGCAAGTTCCCAAAAATAACCTTCTTTTTTCTTTAATAAATAAACTTGTTGTCAACAAGTCAAACACCACTCAGTTTATAGAAGCTAACATTTAACCTTGAATTTAATTATTTAAATATCTAAACACGTGATCAAGCATATGCACCTCTAAATCTCAAACCATAGCAGAGGAACTTTGGCTCTCTAAAGAACTTGGTTCTCCCTGCAAATTATTGGTAGATGAGCAAGCTTATCACCGTGTGGCTCCCATCAGAACTAAAAAACATTACATATATTAGCGTCTCACTTAATAAAAAAGAAGCGCATCAAAATAAAAATTAGTTATCATATAATACATTAGTTTTTATGGGTACGGGTATGGTACATGAAAAATTTATAAAAGGTAGGGTACGGGGACAACTCTTCAAATATGAATATTATGTATATTTATATATACTAATATGCAATACGTGCGTTGCACGTCATGCATGTTATAATTATTCATGTACACATGATTGTTTTATGTTCTAGATTTGACTATAGAAGAATTTATACGCAGATAACATGGAAAAAAATCATAGAAAAAATGAATATAATTATTAATGATTATTTATGATCATATGGATAATAACTCTAGAAAATATTTTGGTTCAAAATATTTCAAGTACAAAGATTTGACAAGATGATTGAGCATTAAGATGGAAAGTGTGTACTTATGCAAAAAAGTTAAAAGAGATATATATAATGAATTTCTTTTCTTTCAGAATTTGCTCCTTATGATGGATGATAGTATCAATCAATTTTCCTTCACAATTGTTCTCATTGCCACATGAACATTTTCATTTGGTATAAGTATGAAATTCATATATATTATAGGCTCTTCGTCATACCTATTCGAAGCCAGAACTCTCCAAGAGATTTCAATGCAAGCATATTCATATAAAGATTAAGAGAAAATTTTTCATTTTCTCTAAAGATATGATTTTATGAGACTTTTGCATTGATTACTTTTATTTTTTTAGCACAGGTAGTTACAGATAGGGTTTCGCAGAAATCTCCTCTAATGAAGAATCATTCCACTGAAAAGTCTTTGATCACCCAAAATATCTATTAATACTCTTTTGATTGTTTGAATTGTAAATCTTTTGTCATATGTTCTTTATCTTATAACATTCATACGAATCTTGAGATTCCATCTTGCTAATAAATAATTACAATAAACTTTGTGGCTTGGGATATTTTCTTAATATTTCTCAGAAAAATTTAGCCAAGTATATTTGAATTTATATAACCATATAATATTAGGGATTTTCTCATATCAATCTCTTGAATCTACCATATTTGGAAATTTGTCCCCCAGTCACAAAAATTACTATTAGCTCATCAATTCTTAGCAATATATATAATGCTATATGATAACTTTCCACAAAATTATTTCCTTAGTCGACTATCTAAGTTCTAGCAAGGTGCAAATGAAAAATGTTACTGTTTATTACAAATATACCAACAAAATTAAAGTCATTTTTATTAAATAACATTCCACTAATATCATGTATATCCCACAAAACAAACACCCTACATCAAATCAACAATAAATTTTCAACAGTTGCAGTAGTAGTAGCATCTGCTGGCAGGTCAATAGCATCTGGCTCCATATCTTTGCACCATAAACCCCACAAAGAATATCATAAAACCCATAAAGAACATCGCCATCTTCAGCCATAAATCCGATGGAGTCGAGCATTAACGGTGCACTTGTTGGCCTTTTTGTTTTGATGACGTTTAACAAACAATTTACTACTAATGTTGTTTGTCTAGTGTTTGTGTTTTTGTATTTATTCTAGGCAAACAACATGTTGGAGAATGGATGGAATCAAACATTCACGATCATATCCAATAGAGGTTGGCGAAAATAGTGGAATGAAGCATTGCAATTCAAGTTGAAGACCCAAGTTCAAGCTTCATCCGCAAGATGTACCAAGTTGAGCTACAATGAAGACATTCATCAAGTTTGGGTAATTTAGTTTAGGTTTTATACTATGTGTGTTGGTACTTTAAGCTCAACTATATATACACATACACGTTTTGGTTTTGTATATATATAGTTATATATATACATATATGTTTTGGTTTAGCTATATAGATATGAAACAATAGTTATATTCATATACACTTTCATGTTTCATATTCTATTGTATTTGGAAAAATATCGTTGTAGGCTGTCTAAAAATCATAATGGATAGTTAATCCCCCATCAAACACCGATGATGGAAGTTACAATCTGACGACTTCCAGAAGGCTACAATTTGAGGATTTCCACGTAGAAGGTTACAATCTGACGACCTTCACAACAACTAATGAAAGCCCCAATTCAACAGCTTTCACAATCAACATCGGGAGTTACAATCCGACGACTCTCATATTTTCAAGGAGCCAAGACGAAAGTTACAAGGTGACGATCTTTGCGACGCTCTAACAAAAGAGACTACAAATCAACGGTCTCTTCAAACTAAAATGCAGATATCTCTCAAACCGTAAGGAATTTGGCAAAACTGAGAACGCAAACCGAACCCTATGGGGTAGGTTTGGTCGGCTCCGTCTCGTCGAGATAGCCGATTTTCATATATAATTCGTCCAATTCCGACTTACGGTTTGAAAGTTATGACCTGTTCTTCGTAGCAAGTCATGTTCTGAAGTCCGTCTACAAGATCGGACTTCGTCAGAACATTGGACTTAGCCTGAAGCTCGCCAAGCCCACCTAAGGTTCGCCTCTGCATTACAGAATCAAAACGCACAGAGCTATGGCCCAACTCTGCGTTTTCAACATCAAAACGCAGAGTTAATCTTTAAAACGGCCAACTGTGCGTTTACAGGCTCAACTGTGCGTGTTCAGCCGATAACTCTGCGTCTCAGAGTTCATCTGTGCGTTCAGCCAATAACTCTGCGTCTCAGAGTTCATCTGTGCGTTCAGCCACCAACTCTGCGTCTCAGAGTTCATCTGTGCGTTCAGCCACCAACTCTGCGTCTCAGAGTTCATCTGTGCGTTCAGCCACCAACTCTGCGTCTCAGAGTTCATATGTGCGTTCAGTCACCAACTCTGCGTCTCAGAGTTCATCACGCTGTGCGGCCTGTGCGTTCGACCACCAAAATAGGCTTAACTCTGCGTTTTCAGCCTAAAACGCAGAGTTCGGACCCTGAACGCTATTTCTCAGCGTTTGACTCGTTCAAAGCACGAACTGAACAGTTCTAGGAACTGTTTTCCCCCACGATCTGAGGGATTTCCGCCCCACTTAGGAGCAGATTAAGGGGGTGGTTACCACCCGTAACCCCCCTATAAATATCAGAAACTCAATTGAGTTATAGAAGGAGGATTGGGATCTCATCAACGGATCGAATTTTCGCTCATCATCAAAGGGAAATTCGGTCAAGGGGCTGGCTCTTTGAACCTGAGGATTGGCAGCAAAGAAGAGCATTCATTCTTCGACTGGAGCTTTGGAAATCAACAACCAGAGCTTCTTCATTCTTGGCTATTAACCGAATTTTCGGTTTAAATCAACTCTTTCATAGAGTTTCAAACTCGATCTGAGTTATCAACTCGTCCAGAGTTTTAAAACTTGCTTTGCAAGTTCTTCCAAACTCGGTCAGAGTTTCAAATTTGCCCTGTAAGTTCTTCTAAACTCGGTCAGAGTTTTAAGACTTGCCACGCAAGTTCTCCACAGCGTCAAATCGTGAGGAGAAGACCACGTTCCAGTGAATCAAGACGTTCGGATCGTCAACGGAGAGCAAACTCGACACAATCAATCGAGGGAGGCACTCCATCGCCACCGTGAACAACCCAGAATTAAACAAAGGGGAGAGTCAAATCCATTCTCCTCTCTTTTGTAACCGGAATCCAAATTGTAATTGATTTTGAGAGAATACAAGTCAAATTTTCTTTCATTGTCTTTTTACTGCAAATTTCCAACCAAACAATCGTGTTTTTGGTTTATAGACTTAACAACTATAGTTTATACTTTTTACCAAGTCTATAAATCCATATAAGAAGTTTCAAAACATGGTTTAGCTAAAATATCAAATGCATGTATTTTGTATTTTCATGTCTTGAACTTTTTTTGGAAAATGATGAGTTTTCACAATTGAGAAGTGCAATTCTAAATTTTTTTTGTAACATATTCGTTTACATGTTTACAATAATTTTCCAAAGTTTTATATTTTTTAGAATTTATTTTTTATTTTTAAAGGTACTTCAAAATCAATTTTACTATTTGATTCAAGATGATAACCTGTTATCAGTCGACTGATGAAATCAGTCGACTGATGTATCGACTAAAGAATACATCTGGAATCAACAAAAAGTTTTTATTTTATTTTGGTCGACTGACCAGTCGACTGATGATCCATCAGTCGACTGATAAATATTGTCAGTCGACTGATGAGCTGGAAAATACCTGTAACGGTCAGCTCATCAGTCGACTGATCAGTCGACTGAAGACATAACGACTAGTTTTTACAGATTTTCATGTTGCCTTTATTTTGTCTTTTTGCTGGGATTTCTTGGTGTTGGTCTCTTTGTTTTGATGATGTTTAATAAATAATTTACCACTAATATTGTTTGTTTAGTATTTGTATTTATTTATTTATTATAGACAAACAGCAAGTTGGAGGATGAATGGAATCGAGTATTCACGATCATATCAAATGGAGGTTGGCAGAATTGTGGAGTGAAGCCTATGCAATTCAAATTGAAGATCCAAGTTCTAGCTTCATCCGCAAGTATACCAATTTAAGCTACATCAAAAATCTATCAAGCTTGGGTATATTTAGTTTAAGTTTTATATTATGTGTGTTAGTACTTTAAGCTCAATCATATATACACACACACATTTGGTTTATATATATATAGTTATATATATACACAAGTTTTGGTTTATGAAATTAACAATCATTATATACATATTTCATTAAGTCTATAAAATTATTTCATAGGGTTTCAAAATATTGTTTATGTCAAAACATTAAATTTTATGTATATCACATTTTTATGTTTTGGACACACTTGCAAAATACATGAGTTTTCACAAATGGAAAACTCAATTTAAGAAATTCTTCTTTTAAAATGTTCAATTTCATGTTTATAAATGTTTTCCAAAGTTTTATCAATTTTGGAATTAATTTGTTATGTTTATTTGAATTTACAAAATCAAGTTTTTAATAAGCTCATGTTCGTGCATATGTTTGTGCATGTTTTTGCAAAACTGATACGTTTTCACAATTGGAAAATGCAATTTGAAAAATTTATTCGTTTACATGTTTTTCATCATATATATAAATATTTTCCCAAGTTTTACTAATTTTGGAGTTGTTTTGTTATTTTCAATTGAATTTACAAAACCGAGTTTTTTGTAGTTTTTTTTTTCAGAAACTATATATCTATGTTAAAATATTTATTTATCTCAACTGGGAAGTGATATTTTAGAAATTTTTTCTCTAACATATTTATCTACATGTCTAGAACATTTTCTCAAAATTTTATGATTTTTAGAGTTGATTTACTATTTTTAATTGATTTTACAAAGTCAGATACACAAAATTCCAAAATCTGTCAAAATGAAAACTATCTGTGAACAGTAAGATCGATCGCTACAGTCGACCGTGCTACAGTACGGTCGACCGCCATGGTCGACCATCTGTAGTGCAGAGAGTAGTTTTGTAGTTTTATTTCTCGCGGTCGACCGCCACGGTCGACCGTCGAAGTTACCGTTGCACAGTAACGGTAACTTGCTGATTTTTGTTTTTTTGTTGGTTTTTAGGGGTTTTTTTAATTGTTTCTTCTTCCCTATATATAACCCTTTTCCATAACTATTTTCTACACCTAAGAAATGTTTTAATAAAGTTTTAACAAGGCTTTAAGTGTTGTTTAAGTTTGTTTAAAAAGCTTTTAAGCAATTGAGAGTTTGTTTTGTGAAAACAAGTTTACAAGAGCTTGAGGAAATCATCTATTGGTGTTTGAGCATCCAACTCTCCTACCTCTACCTCTTGATCTATTGAGAAGTTTTCTAAACTCTATTTCTAGCTTTACATTTGCATATTTGTTTGATTATCTTTCTTTAAAGCTAGTTTTTATATTAAGTTTAGATTTGATAAATCTTATTATTACACACACTCACATTGAGCTTATTGTATTTTCATACATAGTATAATCGGGTTGATGAGTGTTGTAATAATTGAGTATGAGCTACATTGAGTTCTCATCTATTATAGAGAACAAATTATTTATTATATTGTGAGATTGTAAAGTTTTCGGTTAGCTAGAAAACCGAGTGTGTAGTGGAGATCTCCTCGAGGTGAGGAGCGGAGACGTAGGTCTTGGAGATCGAACTCCGTGAATAAAATTGTGAGATGTAAACTTTATTCGGGTGAGCGTAGAAAACCCGGTTGTGATAGTGAATTTCTCCCTGGGAGTGGGGAGCGGAGACGCAGGACGGAAGATTCGAACTCCGTGATCATTTGCTTGTGTTTGCATTGTCTTTGGCGTACTTAATTCTTGTGTTCATATCTTATATCACCATTATTCTTTTGCTTATTTATATTGTCCTCTATATTGTTTCACCATTGTGTTAGTTTATATATCCTTGCATATATTTTACTATATATCTCATTGTTAGGATATTGCTCTTTGTTCATATTGCTTATTCTTATTTGTAACATATTGTATACCTATCTTATAAGAATAATTTATTAATTAATTTTAATTAGCATAAAATTATATTAGATTAGCATAAGACCCTAATCACCCCCCTCTAGGGTCTAACAATTGGTATCAGAGCTTGGTGCTCTTTGATTTAAGGTCTAATTACCTTGAGTTAAAGATTCAAGTTATCTTTTTTTGCTAATCCAATTTTAAGATTTTTGTATCTTGCTTGCACATATATACATTATGGATATGCACGGTGCACCTTGTTTAGGTTATGCCATGAATGTTGGTCATTGTTTAGATAATTTCTCCTATGTCCAATGGCGTGTTAGATTTAAGCTATTTGTTAGATCTAAACATTTTGATTTATGAGAAATTATAGATGATGTTTATATTGTGCCCACTTTGGAGAAATCCAAGTGGTGTAAAAATGATAAAAGATTATTTACTATGAACAAGATTTTGTTAGAATATTTGATAAATGCTTTTGATTCATCTATGTCTAATAAGCTTATTCATTTTGATAGTGCTTATACCTTATAAAAATTTATTGAAGCACATCAAGGAGACTTGGAGGCGATCCGACAAGCTTTGGAGGATCCGGCTTCAAGTTCATATGGAGCATCGTGCACACGATCACTAGGCGATAGCCCTAGTGAGGTTTGAGAGTTCGAATCGATTAATAATTTATCTAGTAATGAACTTGCTTGTGCTAGTAAAAAATTATTGCTTGCCTATAACAAATTGCATAAAGATTTTGTTGATTTATAAAGCAAGCATGTCGCATTAAAATCCGATCATGAGAAGTTAGCTTCCAAATTTGATATCATTACTCAAGAAAATGATGCTCTTAAAGTAAACAATGATATGTTAAATTTGGAAAATAATAATTTGAAATTGAATATTGCTAACTTGACCCATGACAAAAATAATGTCATGTTAGAAGTTGAGAACATAAAAAATGATACTGCTTCTTTTATAAATAACTATTTATGTTCTACTTCTAATAAAAATGCATATGTGCCTAATAATAAAGACTTGAATCTTGTGAATAAACACATCTCATCATTAGATTCAACTTTGAAAACATGCATTGATAATCATAAGAAGCTTATAGATATGTGTGCTAAGTCTAAACTAAAATCATCCACTCATTATGCACACATATATAGCAAGGTTTACAAGTGCTCAATTTGCGGCCGAAAAGACCATTTAGCTAAATTTTGCTATGATGCACACAAACATAAAAATGTCAATGATCCTTGTGTATCTCATCAAGTTTTTTCATCACATGTACACACACATGCACCCATTGTTCATCATAAGCATGCTCATATGTATAGATGTGATCATTGTGGTTGTTTTGATCATTTGACCGATTATTATTTTGATTTGAAAAAGAAATCTTATTTACCAAATATTTCTAGTAGACCACATATTTTTAAATGTGATGTTTGTGGTAGGTTTGGACATCTTACAAAATTTTGTTATGATATGCAAAAAGCTTCTAAGTTACAATATGCTCCAAATAGACCATTGTTTAAGAATGTTTTTTATTTGCAAAATAATTTTAAAAGACAATATTTATTTGCAAATGATTCCCGTGCACGAGCTAAAGGTCCACAAAAATAAATGGATCTCTTTCATTACACAAATTACAATCGGAAGGGTCATTTGAGTAAATATTACTTTGACCGTGTTAGTGCATCATATTTACCCAAGAGGGTTCATAACCCTAGGGTTTTGAGCTTAAATAATAGGGTTCATGTCTCTAAACTTTTTGGTACCAAGAATTCTTGGGTACCAAAACAAATTTGATTTTTAAACCAAGAATTTTAGTATTTTTCTTTTTCTTTTTCTTGGTTTTGAAAAAAGTGTTCTAAACTTTTTATATGAAAATAATTTTTAATTGATCAAATCTTTTGTTTTCATGATTATTTGTTTCGATTTTGATGAGAGGTTTGTGTTTATATAACCCTCCGGGTTTATTGGGTGTTTATTCCCAAATCTTATTTACCGGGTACTAATAATCTTTATATAGGTTGGAACAAGCTTAAGTGCTTGATATATTATTAACCCTCTTGCATTTCTTTTGTCAATAATTTTGTTTTGATTTGTTGCTTTGAATTTATTATATAAGCACAAATAGATGATTCAAAATTCAAATATGCTTTATAATACATTCTATGAGTGGTTTGATCAAGTTCTATAAAGAAAACTTGCTTTATTGATCAAACATCATTTTTAAGCTTAAATTTTGATTTATGATTTCATTTGATTGATTTGTTTTCATTTAAAAACATTTTGCATGATTCCCATGTTCCTTTTCTTTTGAGTTCATAAATCTACTTTTATACATGGTTTTTATGTTCTTTGATATGAGACACTATTTTTCATATTGATATATTTATATGTGTTCTCATTATCCTTTTTGTATGTGAGCTGTGTTTAGCATTTATGCTTGCTCACTTGTTTGTCATGATCTTTATTGCATATACTCTATATGGCATTTTGATAGGGGGAGCTATTCCCTATATTTGTTTTATACTCACCCATGCTCATATGTAGGGGTAGCTTTCGCTCTCTTCATTCTTTATGGTTTTCCCATTTTTGATGTTATCAAAGGGGAAGAAATATTATGAGTATAAACTTTCTTGTTTATATGCATGATAGTTATAATATTGTATATTCATTTCCTTTCATGCATATATCCTTTTTGTAAATTGTTTGTCATCATCAAAAAGGGGAAGATTATTGGTCTCTTTGTTTTGATGATGTTTAATAAACAATTTATCACTAATATTGCTTGTCTAGTATTTATGTTTATTTATTTATTATAGACAAATAATAAGTTGGAGGATGGACGGAATCGAGCATTCACGATCATATCAAATGGAGGTTGGCGGAATTGTAGAGTGAAGCCTATACAATTCAAATTGAAGATACAAGTTCTAGCTTCATCTGTAAGTGTACCAAGTTGAGATACATAGAAGATCTATCAAGCTTGGGTATATTTAGTTTAGGTTTTATATTATGTGTGTTAGTACTTTAAGCTTAATCATATATACACACATATTTGGTTTTTATATATATAGTTATATATATACACAAGTTTTGGTTTATGGACCTAAAAATTATTGTATACATATTTTATTAAGTCTATAAAATTATTTCATAGGGTTTCAAAATATTGTTTATGTCAAAACATCAAATTTCATGTATCTCACATTTTCATGTTTTGGACACACTTGCAAAATACATAAGTTTTCACAAATGGGAAACTCAATTTGAGAAATTCTTCTTCTAACATATTCAATTTTATGTTTATAAATGTTTTCAAAGTTTTATCAATTTTATAATTAATTTGTCATGTTTATTTGAATTTACAAAATCAAGTTTTTAATAAGCTCATATTCGTACACATGTTCGTGCATGTTTTTACAAAACTGATACGTTTTCACAATTAGAAAATACGATTTGAAAATTTTCTTTGTTTATATGTTTATCATCATATATACAAATATTTTCCTAAGTTTTACTAATTTTGGAGTTGTTTTGTTATTTTCAATTGAATTTACAAAACCAAGTTTTCTGTAGTTTTTTTTTAGAAACTATATATCTATGTTCAAATATTTATTTATCTCAACTGGGAAGTGATATTTTAGAAATTGTTTCTCTAACATATTTATCTACATGTCTAGAACATTTTCTCAAAATTTTATGATTTTTGGAGTTGATTTACTATTTTTATTTGATTTTACAAAGTCAGATACACAAAATTCCAAAATCTGTCAAAATAAAAACTATCTGTGAATAGTACGATCGATCGCTACAGTCGACCGTGCTACAGTGCGGTCGACCGCCACGGTCGACCATCTGTAGTGCAGAGAGTAGTTTTGTAGTTTTATTTCTCACGGTCGACCGCCACGGTCGACCGTCGAAGTTACCGTTGCACAGTAACGGTAACATGCTGATTTTTGTTTTTTAGTGTGTTTTTGGGAGTTTTTTTTATTGTTTCTTCTTCCCTATATATAACCCTTTTCCATAACTATTTTCTACACCTAAGAAATGTTTTAATAAAGTTTTAACAAGGGTTTAAGTGTTGTTTAAGTTTGTTTAAAAAGCTTTTAAGCAATTGAGAGTTTGTTTTGTGAAAACAAGTTTACAAGAGCTTGAGGAAATCATCTATTGGTGTTTGAGCATCCAACTCTCCTACCTCTACCTCTTGATCTATTGAGAAGTTTTCTAAACTCTATTTCTAGCTTCACATTTGCATATTTGTTTGATTATCTTTCTTTAAAGCTAGTTTTTATATTGAGTTTAGATTTGATAAATCTTATTGTTACACACACCCATATTAAGCTTATTGTATTTTCATACATAGTATAATCGGGTTGATGAGTGTTGTAATAATTGAGTGTGAGCTACATTGAGTTCTCATCTATTATAGAGAACAAATTATTTATTATATTATGAGATTGTAAAGTTTTCGGTTAGCTAGAAAACCGAATGTGTAGTGGAGATCTCCTCGAGGTGAGGAGCGGAGAGATAGGTCTTGGAGATCGAACTCCGTGAATAAAATTGTGAGATGTAAACTTTATTCGGGTGAGCGTAGAAAACCCAGTTGTGATAGTGGATTTCTCCCCGGGAGTGGGGAGCGGAGACGTTGGACGGAAGGTCCAAACTCCATGATCATTTGCTTGTGTTTGCATTATCTTTGGCGTACTTAATTCTTATGTTCATATCTTATATCGCCATTGTTCTTTTGATTATTTATATTGTCCTCTATATTGTTTCACCCTTGTGTTAGTTTATATATCCTTGCATATATTTTACTATATATTACATTGCTAGGATATTGCTCTTTGTTCATATTGTTTATTCTTGCTTGTAACATATTATATACCTACCTTACAAGAATAATTTATTAATTAGTTTTAATTGGCATAAATTCGGATTAGATTAGCATAAAACCCTAATCACCCTCCCTCTAGGGTCTAACACTTGGGTTTTTGGGCTTTGACCTATGATCCTATATATACCCCTTACCCTTTAACTTCTGAACAATTAAGAAAATTGTTTATACAAGTTTAAAAAGAGTTTAAGGTTTTTAAAGTCTGTTTTAGTATTTGTTTGGTTTGTGAAGAAGTTTTCACAAGTGGAGGAGATCATCTTTATTTTTGAGCTTCAATCTCCATCTCTCCGTTTTGTTTCTCAGAGAAAAATTCCTAAACTCTTTTCTAGCTATTTATTTGTTTTAATTATAATTTCTATTAGCTAGAATTACATTAAGTTTATTTTGTTTTGATTATACTCTTTGTTCACACACAACCTATTGAGCTTATTGTATTTACATTCATAGTATAATTTGAGGTTGTGGGTTTGTGACATTAAGAGTGAGCTTAGATTGTATTCTCATCCATTGTAGAGAATAATTTATTTGTATTGAGAGCTATTATTATGAGGTTCACTTTGTATTACACTAGTACACCAAGAGGAGTGTGTGGTGAGAGACGGGATCGTCCCAAGAGGAGTAGGGTAGGTGGTAATGCCTAAAGAGAGATTGTAATTCCTAACACTTGAAGGAGACACATGCTAGAGACCAACACTTGAGGTGATAGTTAGTGTGTTTACATAGTGAGTGATTGTAATGTTTTCAGTGAGCTAGAAAACCAAGTGTGAGGTGTAAACGTTATTCGGGTGAGCATAGAAAACCCGGTTGTGATAGTGGAGATCTCCTCAAGGTGAGGAGCGGAGACGTAGGTCGTGAGGACCGAACTCCATGATCATATCATTTGTTTGTGATTGCATTGGCGTATTTATTTTTGTGTTCCTATCTTATATCGCCTTTGTCTATTGCTTATTGTTTATATTCCCACTATCTTATTCGTGTTCATATTGCCCTTGGTTTATTATCCTTACACATATATTATTCATATCTCTTGTGCTATGATATATTTGTTAATTAGTTTTAATTTAGCATAAATCGGATTAGATTAGCATAAACCCTATTCACCCCTAGGGTTCTTTCCTAGTGGCATTAGGGTATTTTTAATTGGTATCAGCGCTTGGTGCTCTTTGATTTAAGGTCTAATCACATTGAGTTAAATATCCAAGTTTTCTTATTTGTACTAATCTAGTTTTGATTGCATTTGTCTTGCTTGCATATATTCACATATATATCATGAATATGGATGCATTTCATTTAGGCTATGATCCAAATATTGCTCCTAAATATAAAATTTTTCCTTATGATCAATGGTGCTCTAGATTTAAAATATTTGTTGAATCTAGAAATATTAACTTATGGGAAGTTATTGATTGTGCTTATATTATGCCCACATTAGAGAAATCCAAGTGGAGCAATCATGATAAGAAAATATTTACAATGAACAAGTTAGTGTTAGAATTCTTGCATAATGCTTTTGAACCATGTATTTCTAACGAATTTGCTCATTTTGATAGCTCTTACACGATTTGGAAACTTTTTGAAGCATATCAAGGAGATTTGGAGGAGATTCGACGCGTTGTGACGGAATCGACTTCAAGTGATAGAGGAGCATCATGCATACGACCATTAGGGGATAACTCTAGTGTGGTAAGCGATTCGGACTTCGATGATGATCTATCTATTAATGAACTTGCTTGTACATATGAGAGATTATCACATGCCTATACAAAATTATAAATAATTTTATTGATCTTAAAAGCAAGCATATTAGTTTAAAATACGATCATGAGTTGTTAGCCTCTAAACTTGATGTCATTACTAAGAAGAATGCTACACTTAAAGAAAACAATAACATGTTAAGTTTAGAAAATAAAAAATTAACTTCATCTATTGCTAGCTTAACTCATGCTAATAGTAATGCCATGATAGAAGTAGAAACAATTAGAAATGAGTTTAATTTATTTAAATATGTTCATGTTTCATCTACTTCTATTTCCAATACATGTATGCAAAATGATGGGTTGAGTTAGGTTAAACATCATATATCTTGTTTAGATTCAACCTTAAAAATATGTATGGTAAATAACAAAAAGCTTGTGGACTTGTGTGCAAAGTTCCATGTTAATACTTCCAAATCAAACACTCACTATGCACACATGTATAGAAAAATTTATAAATGCTCTATTTGCGGCCGAAAAGACCACCTTGCTAAATTTTGCTATGATGTACACAAACACAAGAATATTAATACTCCTAGTGCATCACATCTAGCTTCATCATCTTATACACATACACATTCACATGCTCATTCTCACAAAGTTCATCATAAGCATGCTAATGTGTATCATTGTGATTTTTATGGCAGAGTTGGTTGTTAGACCCTAGGGGGGGTGATTAGGGTCTTATGCTAATCTAATCTGATTAAATGACAATTAAAATTAATTAACAAGTTATCTTTGTAAGTATGAAATACAACAAGATATATGAGCTAGGATAAGTAATATGAAGTAAGGGATATATCCTAGCAATGAGATATACTATATGATATATGCAAGGATATAAAACTAACACAAGGGGTAAACAATATAACTACAAATGTGATAGGACAAAATGATCAACAAGCAATACACAATGGCGATGTAAGATATGAACATGAAAACAAGTGCGCCAATGCAATCACAAACAAAGGATATGTTTACGAGGTTCGGTCCCCACGACCTACGTCCCCGCTCCTCACCTCGAGGAGATACTCCACTATCACAACCAGGTTTTCTACGTTCACCCGAATAACGTTTACACCTCACACTCGGTTTTCTAGCTAACCGAAAACTTTACAATCGACACTCTTGCAATCACACTCTACACCCTCACAAGTGTTGGACCTAGCCGTGTCTCCTTCAAGTGCTCGGTTACAACCTCTCCCTAGGCTCGTCAACCGATGCCACTCCTCTTGGAACGATCCCCGACTCTCACCACACACTCCTCTCGGTGTACAAGTGTATTACAAAGTGAATCTCACAATTAGGCTCAATACAATAATTGATTGTTCTCTACTATGGATGAGAACATAATGAAAGCACAACTCAAAGTTACAATCTCTCACCACCCAACTATACTATGTATGTAAATACTAAAATCTCAATGTGGGTGTGTGTAACAATGAGTAAAATAAAATCTAACTCAAATAGCAAACTAGCAATAATAAGAATATGAAAATCAATAATAAAATTGCTAGAGAAAAGAGTTAGAAAACTTCTCTATAAACACAAAGAAGAGGATGAAAAGGATTGAGAATGAATCCCTCAATCTGTAGTGAAAACTTCCTCCTTTGTAAACAAAAACTCAATCTTAAACAAACAGTAAAACCCTAAACCCTTGTTTAAAAACTTTGTTTTAAAACACTTCTTTTATTAACTTGAAAAGAGATCAGTAATTGGGTATTTATACCCACTCAAGAGCTCAACGAAAACCCCAAACCAAATGACAACAAAGCCCCCAAAAAATAGCTCAGAAAAATAGCCGTTGTGACCAACGGATCTATTGGCAGTCGACCGAAAATATTCGCGGTCGACCGTGAAGAACAAAAAAAATATGGAGAACTGTTCTGGACGATCGTCGGTCGACCGAAAATTCCTGCGGTCGACCGATGGAGCTCTCGGTCGACCGGACCGGTCGACCGACAAACTCTCTGTTGCCCACTGCCGACTTAACATATGAGCGGTCGACCGGTTCGGTCGACCGATAACTGATACTTCAGAAAAACAGTTTTAAACAAATTTTTGACTTTTGGAAAATTGTTAAAAATAACAAATGAAGTCCAAAAATAATGAAACTTTAGGAAATGTATATAAGCATGAAAACGAACATGTTACAAAAAGAATTTTCCAAATTGCATTTCCCATTTGTGAAAAATCATCATTTAGCAAAATAGTCCAAAACACGAAAATGTAAACATGTGAATTTTGACATTTTGGCTAAACCATGTTTTAAAACTTTGCACAATGATTATATAGACTTAATAAAGTATGTATATAATTATTGTTAAGTCCAAAAACTAAGAATATAATATTTTCATAAAATTGCATATTCTATGCAATAAATACCAAAACACAATAGTAAATATGAAACATGTGATTTCATATTTATAAACATGAAAACTCAAAAACTATGTATGTATATATATAACTATATATATGCATAGAAACCAAAACTTATGTATATATATATAACTATATATATATACGAAGAAACCAATAAATGTGTGTGTATAGATATTGAGCTTAGAGTATATAACACACGTAATATAAAATCTATAAACTACATTACCCAAGCAATCTTGATCTTCAATTAAGCTTGACTTGGTAAACTATGTGGATGAAGCTTGAACTTGATCTTTAACTTTGAATTGTAAGGGCTTCAACCCGACATTCCGCCAACCTCCTTATTGATGTGATCGTGTAGGCTCAATCCATCCAACCTCCAACTAGTTGTTTGTCTACAATGAATAGATAACACAAGTACTAGACAAACAACATTAGTTGTAAATTGTTTGTTAAACATCATCAAAACAAGAAGGCCAACATTGGTCACTTAGCTAAGTTTTGTTTTGATTTGCAAAAAGTTTCTAAATCATAAAAAATTTCAAGTAGACCAACATTGTTTCAAAATATTTTACATTTGTAAAATAATCTTAAAAGACCATCTATGTTTGCAAATGTTTCTCGTGCACATGTTTATGGTCAACAAAATCAAATGGGTCTCTTTCATTACACTTATTACAATCGGAAAGGTCATTTGTATAATTTTTGCTTTGACTGTGTTCGTACACTACATACGCCCAAAAGGGTTCATAACCCTAGGGCATTGAGCTTTCATGATAGGGGCCATGTCTCTAGACTCTTAGGTACCAAAAGTAATTGAGTACCAAAATTTGTTTGATCTTTAAGAACAATTTTTTTTGATTTTTTTTTGTTTTCATGTTTTTAAAGATGATTTTTTAGTTTTGCAAATCCATAGTTCATGATTCTTGTATGTTTTAAAATCTTAATTTGAACTATGAAGAGTTTGTTTTGGTATGCACTTGTGGATTTATTGTAAATCACTTATATGATGACATTTATGTGTTTGCGCTTATGTATCATTTATTTGTGCTTTATAATATATTCTTTATATGGTTTGATCAAAAAAATTTTTTAAAAAAATAGCTTTCATGATCAAACATCTTTTTTCTGTATATATACTTTGTTTTGATGAGAGGTTTCTGTTTATATAACCCCCCTGGGTTTATTGCGTGTTTATTCCCAAATCATGTTTACCGGGTGCTAAAATATTTACATGGGTTGAAACAAGCTTAAGAGCTTGATATGGTTGCCTCCCTTGCCATTTTGATATTGATTTCTTTCTTATATGATTTACTTGTGATTTATGATCTTATTTGAGTGATTTGTTTTTATTTAAAAACTTTTTTCATGGTACTCATGTTCTTTTTTCTTTTGATTTCATAAATCTATTTTCATACATGGTTTTTAGGCTTGTGTTGAGACACACTATTACATATTGATATATTTATATGTGTTCTCATTGTCTTGTTGTATGTGAGTTGTGTTTAGTATAGTTTTTATTTATGTTTGCTCACATATTTGCCTTGGTCCTCATTACATATTTCTATATGACATTTTGATAGGGGGGAGTCTTCACTATTCTATTATTATTTCTATACTCACCATGCTTATTGGTAGGGTACTTTCAGCAATGGTGTGTGATATCTTGAACAATCCTACAATAGTAAAGGCTAAAGTGCGACTCGCGGGTGACAACGAGGAAGATGATCTCGCAAAAGCATGATCGACATTGCAACATCATGTTTTAGCAGTGCACGAAGCATACGATATCCTTGATGCTTGTCGATATGCAAGCTTGAGAAAACTCGGCTTTGTTGACGGAAGGCCGCACGCGAGCTCTAGAGAGGCCTAAATGCCAACTTTTGTAAGAAAAAAGAAGCAACTTAGAGTTTCACTTTTGAAAGTGAAGAGATTTTTGAGATGGAGAGTAGGGTATGAGGTAAGACATTTATAGATTGATGGGTTAGACAGTTATAAGAGACGAAGAGGCTTTGTTAATTATGAAGAGGCTAAATGTGATACTTAAAACGTCTCTTTTATGATTAACGCTATACATAAATATATTTAGGCGTGTGACTCAAAAAGGCACATGCTATTACTTCATTTTATATAAAGACATATGCTAAATTAATTTTTTTATTAACGCTAAATTAAATATTATATAAAGACATATGTCATAAGCATTAGAAACATTTGATGGATGTCACCGAGTATTATAAATAAGGAAAGTATTCATTTATATCTAATATATTTTAATATTTCAATAGTAGTAGTATATTATAATCATACAATAATATATAATAATATTATCTTAATATGTAACATATCCTTCAGATTGATTTAATACCTATATAGTATTATATCTACATAAAATTTATGTCTATATTCTATAGTATTATGCTATAAATTATATTTTACCTATGCATATACATGTAATAGAAGAATATATTAGTATTGGATTATATTATTAGATTTCACTCTAGTAAAAAAATAATATTCATAATATTAATTAAATATTAAATTTTATTGTGTAAATTTAGTGAAAATAAAGAAAGTTTTAAAACTGATAGTTAATGACATATGAGGGTATTTTGGTGATTATGAAGGAAACTTGAAGGACATTTTGGGTAAATTGTTTTAAAGTAGTATTGGATTAGTTAGTTAATTAGAGATAATTAGCATAATTAAGAAATATCAAATTTTGAAAGGTCAAAAGAGGAAATTAAAAGTTTTGACACACCAATTCTTTTTATATGTAGTATAGATTAAAATTAATAATTTATATAAGATTAATATTTTTTCATTTATGTACGATCTATATGTTAGAAAAGATATAGAGTGTAGAATATACATGCAAGAAGTATATGTGGAGTATTTTAAATTAATATAGTATAAAATTGAGTACGCACTTAAACGAACATATGTATATATTCACAAAGTGTCCAAGAATTTTGGGTATGGGTAGGGGTACGTGTTGGGCACGGATATGGCTTCCAAATAGAAGTACCTAATTAACATAGATTTGTGTTTGATCCATCGAAGATTGAATTTTCTTAAAGTGAATTTCGATACCTGAAAAATCTTTATGCGATCAAGCATGTATTTTTAAAAGTCTAACTGTCTTGCTAGCGTCTCGTTATAGCATTTTAGGGAGTTCTATCTATATGGATTTCAAAGTTTAGCATCTAATATCACAACTATAATTTAAAAATAATTCTACATTGGCTAGACTTGAAAGTATTTACCTGCATCCAAGTGGAATTTGTCCTTCTAAAGCCATCTAAAGCTCTAGTCTCGATAATCTTCGTTTCAACATAAGTCTCTTTGATGCCCAAACTTGTAATAAAGTTAGACATCCCGTGAGCTCTTTATTTTTCATGAAAGAAACTTTGGACATTTCTCTATACAGATATGCTAAAATAGTACTACCCATGATAATGTGCTACAAGTATCCAAGTCCTCAAGGAGTGATAACCACCTATCACATTAAAAAAATGCATTACAACGTATTCAAATAGTCAATACGATTATACAAACATTCAAATTACAAATATGCATGCCTCAAATGCACTTATCTTTACTGGAATCGAGAAATAGAAGTCTCTAATCATACGCATAATATATGTACGTGTATGTCGCTTGATCATGTCTTGTGATGCCATTAGCTAGCAGCGTGTGTGCAAAAGTCTCTTTCAACCACGTAAATCTAATATTCCCACCAAGCTAATATTCCCACCGGATAATAAGGATAGAGCTACTTTAAACAAAAAACTCACATACTCTTCGCCATGCATGTCTGTCTGTGCCTATAATACATGGACCAATAATGTGGAGACTGAGGATAGTTGATACGTCTTGGAGAGTAATGGTAGAATATCTGAGATGCAGATGAAAAGTTTTAGTCTCCGATCTCCGTCTATCCATTAAAGTACTAAGAAGTGGTCAATCTACTTTCATCCAATGTATCTTCAAGCATGTCAGAAAACCTGCTCGTATACGCTCATCCTTAAGTGGGCAATGAGTATGCCGAGACTATGATCAACCATGACTGACTCTGGTCCTCTCTACACAAAAAAGTAATATAGTATTAGAGTACAAAATAAATAATAATGTAGAAATTAGCTTTTATGTATTCAACAAATTGGTTACTTCTAAAAATAATATAGACTCATAATGTTGGTGTAACTGATCATAGAGTACCTCATCACTATCCGGTCCGGAATGCATAGTGTGTATACTTACACGTACAATTAGTCACACATATTAGTACTTGTTGAATTAATAAAATAACATACTAATAAATTATAATAAAAAGTATGAATTAAGTGTATAAAACTTAATACCAATTAATTGCTATCTACTTATGGTAGATGGACAACGAGACCTGTTATGACCCAGTTAATTGCTTTGGCTACACTTAATTTACTTTATAACTTCTTCCCCTTGATCTATGGTATCTCTAATGTGCATAGATCAGGATCGTTCCACTTGTATTTTATACTAAGGTGGTCATAAATGTACTCCATCATATTCTGGCCAATGTTGACTATTACCAGGAGGATGAGAACTCTCTTTGTACGCCTTCGATAGTGATTTGTTAAATGCCAAGCATAGAAATACTGATCATAAAGAACCTTAGCACCCTCAATTTGACTGAAACTAGCCACTATAGCATATGCACATGACAATTATTGCAATTGTGATATATATGTTGTAAATGCAACTGTACTCTTGGTCAAGAGATAAAAAGTATAACTACCTTCATAATCTTTAACCTCCCCCTCATTATTATTGAATTGAGTGATTCTCTATGATCTTACATACATAATTCTTTTATGCAAATTGCTCTCATTTTTGGTGTGTAATTCGTCGAGCAAGTTGCACTATCACCACATTGTTTGGTGAAGTATGCGTTCAACCTATAAGATGACCTTGCAGCCAAGGCTTGATTTGGCATAGCCCGGGTAACCTTAAGTATGCCATTAAAACTCTTAGAGCAATTAGTTGTCATCATATAGGTGCTCATTCCACCATCTTAGCTAACGCCCATCGATTGCAACACAAGTTATGTCAAATCTAGTTATATGCCTCTATTGATAGAGACTTAATTTTCTTCCTACGGTACTCATATACCAATGTGTCTGCTACATACTCGACTTACCACAAAAGATTTTATAAATTAACGTCACTATGTTTTTTCTTAGAATTATCTTTTGTGTGCCTCCATAAATAGTAGTGATGATGTGGTGCTCCGAAAACCTCATGCAGCACCTGTGGAGTTCCTATAAAACCCCGTAAATTTGAATATATTATGATAAATAATAATAAATAAGTTATATGGTGATAAATAACATTTATTAATGTTTTACTATGATAGAAATTGATTTGAGATCAATTCAATGTATATATATGAATATATGAGTGCAAATGCACAAAACATACACGAAGAAGAAATCTGGAAAAATGACCAGTTAAGAGTTTATATATTTTACACACCTATGAAGTTCGAATCTAAAAATTCAAAAGATAAAAGTTGTAGGTATATTCAATATCTTTCCAACATATCTTAAATTACCTTATTCTGAGGTCGGATGAGAAAGTTACAGCCAAAATGCTGAATGTGATTTTCTAGTCAGACTTGGTTTCCTGGTTCGGGTCAAACGGGTTTGTTTCGGGTTTGCCCCTATAAATACCTATGTTTTTCACAAAAATTCTTCTCTTTATCATATCTCTAAGTCCTAGCAGCCATACTCTCCCCTCAAAAACCCTAAATCAATTTCTTGTGAGTTTTGT
>BQKN01001053.1:555656-569521 GCA_022839385.1 Asparagus kiusianus
TGCTGTTCATTTTAGAGACTTGCACTCAACATTAAAGCAAGACCATCTGCATCTAAACCTTACCTATAGTTTATAAACATATTTTTATGAAGTAATATGATAGATATGATGTTTAGAACTTAATCTAATGTGAAAAAGATTAGATTTTTAATATTAAATTGTAAATAAATGTTAGATCTACATGGTTTTCTTACTGTGATAGAAATATGATCATGATCATTAGTGTTATTTTTAATTTTATTTTAATAATGTTAATCATGCTTAGGACATGTTTACACCCTAGTTTGATGTTTAATTGAGTTTTCATCCAAGTTAATTATACTTAAACCTAGGTTTGTGATACCTAAGTGATATAAACATGTTCACATGAATTTCACCTCTATTCACGTCTATAAATTATCTTGTTTTGATAAATTATGTTGATAATATGTGAGTTAATTGAAGGATTTGATTAATTAGGTTGTTAAACCCTAATTTGATTAACCCAAGAGTGTGAATTATGTTCAAGATAATTTCTATAAAGTAATTAAAAAAGTTCAAAAGTTGTTATATGCTTCATGATAAGAAAGAATCATGTTTGAACAAGTTACATATCTCAAATCGACAAAACACGAAAAACCTGAGCAGATAGATTCCTCTCTGGCCCGTCAACCAACACCCTAGGGGCGGTCGACCGGTGAAGGCCTGTTTGTGCATGTTGTGCACACCTATAGTGTGATCGACCAGAGTCCTAGGGGCGGTTAACCAGTCTATTTTGTTTTTGTTTTCTGGATGTTGCTTTTGCATCTTTTATTTGTGTTCGCGGGTTCGAGCCGCACTATGCTGCATGTACAGTCATGAGTACCCACGTACAGTGTTGTAATACACACACGGATATCCTGAAGATGATGAATACGAATATAGTGTGATTACACTTGAGATATGAGTTTTGAGTTCGCACACCGAGACACGTGCGCTAATGTTTGAATACACATTTTGATTGAGTTTACATGCATAGTTGAGGTACATAACACATGTTTGAGTTGATTATGGTTGGCATGACACATGATAATGCATAACTTATCTGTGAGGGATGCTCAGTGTGGACGTTTACCTTGTAATGAGACCTTGGCTGTACCACACTAAGAGTATTTAGACGTTTTCCCATAATGAGACCTCCGCGACACCAATACTCAAAGATGATCGGGATGTTTCCGGATTAGGCTGATACGCCTACATTCCATTATACGATCATCTAGATGCATTATCCGGAATAGGGGAGATAAAACCTATTGCCGTAGAACGATTGAGTAAGGATATTAAATCCACATGATATTGTGAGAACCTTACAAGAGTATCGTTATTTGATAAACACACACACACACACACACACACACACACACACAGTTGTAGTTTGCTCCCATGCTAGTTACCCAAGAGTAGGGTATGATTTTAAGGTTTGACAGATATGGTCTATTTTATGGAAATGATTATGCTAGATGATACTCCTTATGTTTGTACCAACTACCTGAGGGTAGTCTGAGTTTTGACATAGCTTACCATGTGTGAGGGTTGGAGTTGTAGTTTTACTTTAATGTATTGATTCTCTTCACGTATTAGTTGGGACAATGATTAGCGATTCACAATTTGAGATATATGATATATATGAGGGTTTTCTTATTTTGATTATTTTGCTCGACGTACCAGTCTCGTGTTGTGGGTTTCTAATTATTGATTTCCTTTAGATTGTTTATTTTTAGTTTGGTGTTAATATTTAGGTATCTACAATTTGAGACATATGGTATATACATGAGGGTTTCCTTATCTGGATTATTTCGCTCGACATACTACGTCTCGCTTTGTAGGTGTCTAAATATTAATTCTGTTAGATACAGAGAAAATGATCTAGGTAAACTATGCTTAATAGGTAGAGCCTCCATTTCATCTAGCAGCCCTTCCCCTGGGGTGGATGGAGATGATCTTGCTATAGCGCTCTGATGCCCGTGTTGTTTCTATTTTTGTTTTAAATTTCTTTTCAGGTAGCTTAGAGTTTCAAAGAGCTACAGGATGAAAGAGTTCTAGTATAGACGCCGTCACATGATTTTACCATTAGATGCTCTACTATAGTTTGCATTTTCATTCAGACATTAGAGTTTGTATTTTATTTTTGTGAAGGCCGAGTGCCTTAGTGATACTTCATTTGACTCGATGTATTAAGATATATTACACTTGTTCCCATTTTAGTTATATATTTTTTTGTTCATTTGAGACATGATATTATTATTTGGCTATCTCTTCTGCATTCATCATGTTCCTTACACTACTATCATATTCTTTTTCCTGTTTTGTACTTAGACTTCTTTTTGATTCCACTAGAGGATATTACTGTGATTGATGAAACGTGTTAATGCACTATGTGGGTGGATGACAGGTTTGACATCATTGGATTCACCTTGGACTGCAGTCTTGTGTGAACCTAGGGGTGTTATAGTTCCTTTCATCTTATCAGATATTAAAGTTATCATTCTCATACTTTAGACATTAGGAATTAACATGTATATCATTTAAAGAATCACTTTCAACTTAATGTGTCATCTACCTCAATAACTGCAAAGGCCAAAGAAAATTACCCACCATTTGAATCTACCCTAGTCATCAGAAGCACTCATTTGTACTTCCCATATAAATGGGTGTAATTGATGCCCAAAGGTGGACACCAAAATCTAAACTCCTTAATAGTGGGGGAAAATGCCCAAAATACCCTTATGAACCTCTCCGCTCCCAATGCAATTTTTAGACAACATTCCATATTTGGTACCCGACTATTTTTCTCTTAATTACTTTAAGATATTATGGAAGTAATTTGTAAGATTTCTCCCAATCTTTAATGATTTTAGTCAACTCCTTCCTCCATGCATCATATGTGAAAATGGCGTGGTTGGTCGACTGAAAATTCAACTCAGTCGACCGAATACAGGAAAATTAGAAGATACAGGAAATGCCTCTGGTCAGTCGACTGATGAACAATATCACTCGACCGATGACAGGCATGTTACAGGGCTGGAAATCATTATTCTGGTCAGTTAACCGATCCACCCAATCAGTCGACTGATGAAGACTTATCGGTCGACCGATAGAGGTGTATCGGTCGACTGATAGCAGTTAATTAGGCCAATTTGGATTCCTAGCCTGTTTTGTATTGGGTTTTGATATAAATAGAAACACATTTTATAGGGTTTGTAGAGAGGTATTAATCAGAGAAATTTGTGACTTTTGATCACTTTGAGAAAGGAATTATTGTGAGGGAGTGAGATCTTGCTGGTTAGGGTTATTGTGAGTATTGGAGAGAGTTGTAACCCATTGTATTTCTCCTCCATATAATGAAATCTCCTCATCCTCTCCTCGTGGATGTAGGCAGATTATTGAACCACATAAATTCTGTGTTTGTGATTAGTTTTAGTCGTTCTATTGTAGACTACACTCGTTTGTGATTTTTCCTGCGTTGCTTACCGACTCGTTGGAGATTGTGCACGCTTCCGCCAGGCGTAACAATTGGTATTAGAGCCTAGGGTTTAAGACCTAGGGTTTATTTTGGATGGAGGAAATTTTGGTGTTAAAAGCTTGGATCTTAGAGATCTAGGTTTTTGTGGAGATAGCTTGTGGAGTTGTCGTAGGAGATCTCGCTTTCCTTGTGTAGTTAGGAGATCGTATTGGAATCCAATCTAGGGTTCAATTTGGATAATTTCTCAAGTCTATCAAGTTCAAATATTTTCTCTACAATTTTGGAGTTAGTAAGCAATGGTAGGAAAAGTGATGAAAGTAGCAAGGCTACGACGAGTATAGTTCAGGTTGCACTTCAGAATACAAAGATCAGTGTTGTGAAGTATGAAGGAAAAATCAACTTTGGGTTATGGATGAGTGATGTGCATGATGCATTGAATGCTCAAAACTTAGAAGAGACAATCATGACTCATGAGAGGCCACCAAGGTATGATGAGGTGATATGGAACAAGATGAATCAAAATACTTGTGGGGTAATTAGATCTTATTTAGAACAAGAGTTGAAATATGATGTGATAGGCATGACGTCTGCGATGAAGATATGGAAGATTCTTAACAACAAGTATCTTACAAAGAGTGTTGAGAATCGCTTGCACTTGCTGTGAAGATTATTCAGATTCCAGATGTCCAGGGTACCTCACTTGTAGATTATGTGAATAACTACACAAAGTTATCGAACTTGGCGAATGTGGATGAGAAGATATCTGATGAGTACAAGATAATCATTTTGTTAGGCTCATTACCCGATAAGGATTTTGATACCTTCGTGCTCATATTGTTGAATGGTAGATCTTCTATCACTTATAGTGAAGTGACTAATACATTGACAAATTTCGGTTTGAGGAGGAAGGATAAAAAATCTTCTAGAGCGAGTACTTCAGGAAAAGCCTTGTCAACAAGAGGAAGGAGTCCCTATCCGAGAGGTGGCAATTGGGGAAGGTCAAAGTCAAGAGGACACTACAAAATTGTGAAGAACCAGTGTTCTTTCTATAGAGAACAAAGATATTGGAAGAGAGATTGCCCGAAGCTCAAAGAGAAGGAGAATAGCAAGAAGAAGGGCCCGAAGGCCAGTGAGGTGAATGTTGCTAAGAGTGGTAGCGATTCCGATGATTTGTACTTTTCTCTGTTGATTACTCTAGAGATTAACCATGTGGAGATATTGGATTGGATATTAGATTCTGGTGCTACTTATCATGTGACCCCCCGGAGAGATTGGTTTGCATCGTTTGGGGAGCTTGATGGGGGTGTGGTGGTCATGAGAAATAATTAGTCATGTGGCATTCGTGGGATAGGTACCGTCAAGATTCGGATGCACGATGAAGTTGTCAGAGAGTTTAATAAAGTAAGGTTTGTTCTTTAGCTGAAGAAAAATCTTATTTCTGTTGGAGATTTGGAGGCAAATGGGTTCAAGGTAACTTTTGAGAATGCTGTAGCTAAAGTTACTAAGGGGTCTTTGGTAGTGATGAAAGGAGTCCGCGATATAGAAATCTCTATTATCTAAAGGGAAATACCGAGATTGACCAATAGCTTCAGCAATTTCAAAGGTGGATGGGGGCAGACTTTGGCACTTCAGACTTGGGCACGCAGGGAAAAGTCACTACAGGCATTGTGCAAGTAGGGACTATTAAAGAGAACCAAGAGTGGGAAAGTTGAATTCTGTGAGCACTATATTCTTGGTAAGAAGACTAAAGTGAAGTTTGAGATAGTCATTCATAGGACAACGGACATCTTGGACTACGTGCACATGGATGTTTGGGGTGCCACTAAGACGGCATCACTTTGTGGTCGATATTGGTTCGTCACTTTTGTAGATAACTATTCTAGACGTTGTTGGGTTTACACCATAGAGTAGAAGAGTGAAGTCCTAGAGATATTTGTGGAGTGGAAAAGAAGATTGGAATTGTAGACTTGGAGAAAGATCAACATATTAAGATCCGACAATGGTGGAGAGTACACATCCGACCTCTTTCAGCTGCTATGTCAAGATGAGGACATAGAGAGACACTTCACAGTTAGGCATATGCCGTAGCAGAATGGGGATAACAGAGAGATTAAATCGGTCTTTACTAGAGAAGGTCCGATGTTTATTATCGCAAAGTGGTTTAGAAAAGATCTTTTGGGCTGAGGCACTTACATATGCGACCTACCTCATCAATAGGCTGCCTTTATCTATGATAGAGGGAAAGACTCATATGGAGATGTGGTCAGGAGAACCAACACACGATTATGATCAGCTTAAGATTTTTGGGTGTCGTGCATTTTATCATGTTAAAACTGATAAATTGGAACCTCGAGCTAGAAAGGCCATATTTGTGAGATTCAAGCGTGGTGTGAAAGGATACAAGCTTTGGGATCCGATTGAGAAGAAGATTATACTGAACAGAGACGTCACATTTGATGAGGCTTCGCTCTTGAAGTCTCCTAACTCTCATGAGGTGGAGAGCAACCCAACAGGAGAGATATCATAGATGGTGGAGATTGATACAGCTCCACAGTATCCAGATGAGACCGTATTCATTAGAGTGCCAAATAAGGTGTAGGCATCTAAAAATACCTATAGGTGTCCGCACACAGCTCGAGACGGAGAGAAGATGACGAACGTCGTTATCCGAGTCTAAGAGGATTATCTGACGCTGACAAGTGCATGAACCAAAATGGCGAACCAACTGTGTCTCGTGAGCTCACCGGCCACCTCCAATTGACCATCACACCTGTCGGTCAGCTCGCACGCGTCAGTCAGCTCCAAGTGTCTGAACACGCTCGTCAGTCAGCTCGCGCGCATCGGTCAGCTCTAAGTCCCCGCCGCGCCTGTCGGTCAGATCCAATTGCCATAAAGAAGCTAACGAGCACATTAGCGAAGCGTACAAGTCAACATGACGACCAAATACACGAAACGGTGAAAAATACAAGTCCAGGAAAGTCGGGAAACACCAAAAAGCTCAAAAAAAAGTTCGAAACTCACATGGCGGACAAGTCACCTAAGAGTGACCCGCGGTCACGCGGGTTACCGACTGGTGACCCGCGGCGGTGCGGGTCATCGCATGGTGACCCGCGCGTGCGGGTCACCGCAGTCCGTCTCGCGCCCAGAACTACCTGTAACCTCCAAAACGTGTTTTCAAGATGTTTCAATCGGTTTCTTCTGTTCCAAAGGTTCCTAACTTCCTAGATATCATCTACAAATATGGTTAGGCCGTTATTGACTGAAGATAAGGCCAAATCACTCATTCTTATCTAAATACCCCCTAACCGAAGCCTATAAATACATGCCTAGGGGCTCATTTCATGGGGCCGAATTATTATCAAGAGGGCGAGGTGCTGTTGGATTGACGAGTCAAGGAGCATGAAATTTTAGCGAAGGTCAATCAGATCCCGGTGAACTTTAGCATAAAGAGGAAGGCTTTCGAAGGATCTGAACCCGTATTCCCCCCCGTCTGTTCCTTGAGATTAGGCTTGGTCTTAATCTCGAGAAGAGCTACTAATTTTGCTTGGTCGATATTAGTGCTTCAAGGGAATACTTCCTTAGTGAAGTAGGAGCTCTGTTAATTTTCTGACAACCTGATCTGATCCACGGCGGTCCATGGATATCAACGTCCATGGCACATGCAAAGATTCCATGCAAACAATAGGCGATAAACATCTGTTATGTGTTGTTTGAGAAAGTTATAATTTTTATTTTCATTGTGTAAGGAGATCTTATAAAAGATCAACTTTTTTTCGAGTTTATTGTCACGATTAAAGTTGTAATAGATTCAAGGCAATGAAATCAACTTTTGACCCAAACACGCTGGCGACCACAGTGGGAGCCAACAGCTTCGCTGCCGAAGTTGTTGTGTCGTAACCACGGATCTGGATCCCGGTTGAAGAAGAGGTCGAGTACGAGTTTGACCAATAGAAGTTCGAGGAGTATCTGTCATCCTCATCCTACAGATCCTCCTCCACTCACAAGCACATGAAGATCAACGCCTCTGTTGCTGCTACAATCATGCCTTTAAACGCCCCTCCGACCTCCAATGAGGTCGGATCTGTAGATCTGGACTCCTCCTCAATCAAGGAGATAGCCGGTGGATCCGCACCAATCCTATTGAAGAGGGCACGTCAAAGGAAACATCAACGCCTTGCGTGCCAACTTGCTAAGGCTTTAGAGCCAGTGGACGGGATCTGTTACAGGACGGATCTAAAATTCAGGAAACACCAAGCGCCCCAACAGCGAGCAAACGCCCCCTCCTCCAAATCATCAACAAGTGAATGGATCCAAGTCAAAAGGATCCGTTCAACTTTTGAGGAGCGAATCCAGAAGCACCGCGCACTGCTTGCGCACGCGCGAATTCTTGTGCAAAAGGCATAAAAGATGTAGAAGAAGGACATAGCCAAGAAACAACCAAGACTACATCAAACTTGGAGGCCAAAGTACGAAACAACGGCCAAAAAGATAAAAAAAATGCGACTCACACCCAGATGACCCGCCCAGCCGCGAGTCACTCAAGTCTGACTCGCTAAGCCGAGGGTCACTCAAGTCTGACCCTCCAAGCCACGGGTCCGAGGGTCACTCAAGTCTGACCCTCCAAGCCACGGGTCACTCAAGTCTGACCTTCCACGGGTCACTCATGTATGACCCTCTCAGCTGCGGGTCACTTAAGTCTGACCCTCCAAGCTGTGGGTCACTCAGGTCTGACCCTCCAAGCCATGTGTCACTCAAGTCTGACCCTTCCAGCCACGGGTCACTAGGGTCTGACCCGCGCCAAGGACGAGACAGGAGACACTCTACACTCATTTTTCTAATTCCGTCGAGTTCTGCCCCTGCTTTGATTGATCCAATACTTCCAGTGAAACCTCATGGCAGTGTAGACTTGTTCAAAAGCAAGAAGTCAATGGCGGATCGTCTGGGTCCTTTGCACAAGGATCAAGGAAAAGTTTTGATCAAAGAGCGCTTGGGTCCGATGACTTAATCCTGAGCAACTACTAGAGCTGGGGGTCGTACATACCCTCGCAATAAGTTAGAGCCTTTCTATAATGGAAAAACTTCTGTAACTGATCGTCTCGGACTGCAAGTCAGTATCCAAGAGTTCGTTAAGGTCCCGTGCTCACGAAAGCGTGGCTCCAAACGTGTGGCTCCAAACGTGTGACTCTTGAGAACGCCATCAAGTCAACAAGTACTCAGAAGGAAATGTGTTTGTTAGATGATAATGTTATACCTAAGAAGTTGTGCCAACACGCGATAGATTGCTCCAGTCATCATGTCAATGAGTTGTACTATCGGGCTGGGGGTACGAACAGACCTTGAAAGAGAGATTCCTAAGAGATGGACTTGTATTGTTTGTGTACCAAGATAATCAGGACAGTGTTATCAGCATGTAGCTGCCCCAAGACTGCTCCACAGAGGTTCTCGGTATTTGAGAGGATCTCTAATGGAACGACTAAGTCTAAGCCAAAGCATTTTCATAAGAAACAATCGGCCGTTCAAGGTGATGAACTTCTATAAGTCACAATTAACATGGCTGATAAAGGAAAGTTGGCTCGACCTTCTAGTTCTGACCCCCTCGTATCGCATCGTCTAACTCGGCTACGTGTAGGGACTACTAGACGTAAGGATTATCAAAGAATACAGAGGGGATTATCCTCGGGTGACGTCAGATGCTAACTCCACAGTCGCTTCTAACAAACCGATATCTAGTCCAGGACAATCCCGCGAAGTATTTATGATTAACACCGAAGAAGTAGCCAAAATGGTTGATGATACTCTAGCCAAGCAGAAAGAAGCATTCAAAATTGAATTGGAAATGACCATGATACGGATGAAGGTAGAGCATGACTAACAGATTCGGGCTCTATCCAATCAACTTGGTGAATCCAACATTCGCAACATTGCTAACCAAACAGGTAGCGACTCAGATGTGGACGAGCATCTCGATGCTGATAACCCTCCCGTTGACCAGAACGCTAGAGGCGGCCCCACTGAGAATAACGATACCGAGGGTAGTCCCACCAATGATGATAACACTAGGGGTGGTCCCGTTATTCCTCTCAGAAATCGTCCAAAGCACGATACAAGCGAGGATGAGAAAATAAAGGACCTCGAGAGAAAAATCAACTATTTGTTGTCTACGCAAGAGGTGCAGAAGATCGGTATTCCGTGTCCTTACCCAAGAAAGTGGAATTCGATCCCGTATCTGGCAAAGTTTAACCTTATCAACTTCACGCCGTTCGACGGGAAGGGCTCGCCCACTCAACATCTGATCTATTTCAAGTCCCACTTAGGTATGATCTCTAGCAATGAACCCTTGATAGTTCGATCATTTGTTGGTACCCTTCACGGACCTACCTTCGATTGGTACCGCCGTCTCAAGTCCAGAAGTATTAACAACTAGGAACACCTAGAGAGTCTGTTCCTCGCTCACTTATTTGATGATGACGCCAAGGTATCAATCAGGAAACTCTTCGATGAGAAATAAGAAGACGATAAGACAGTCGATGACTTCGTCAAGCGCTTCCGGAATAAGACGATGAACTACCGAGATCCGATCACAGAGGACTACATCCTCCAAACCTATCACAACAACCTCTATTTGAACATGTTGGAAGTTAAGGGAGTAGCACCGTCCAATACCTGGAAAGGTTTAAAGATACACGGAGAGCTAGCCGAACGCTTCCTCAGAAGGAAGCAAGCCAAGAGAAGCCAACCGATGGCTAATCCTCTGAACTTAAGCTTCGTCTCCCGTGGTAAGGGAAAGGCACCAACAGCAGTTGTTAATGTTAATCAGACGTCGCAACAACAACCCCAAAGACAGCAAAAGGCTTCGGATTCGAGACTCCAAAAGGAGTACTCCTTTAAGGACGAAGACGTTCCAACCATTTTCGAGTCTCTCCTTAAAAATAACAAGATCAAGCTACCACCTATCGCAGATCAGGAGAAAGCTGACAATACTGTGGATCCGAAATACTGTGCGTACCATATGAGGATCCTTCATCTTACCAAGGCTTACTTCATTCTCAAGAATAGCATCCAAAACTTGGTTGAAGCCGACGTCATAACGCTAAATTAAGCTGAATGAAGACTCCGACAGGTATAAGAGTATAAACTACTCCTTCCTACACTCCAAAGAGTATACGAGTATAAACTGCTTCTCGATCCTTTAACAGATGCATGAGGTTAAACTGCTCCCTGCATACTTCAATAGGTATATGAGTCTAAACTGTTTCCTACCTTTGACGGAAAGTTCATGGAGAATTTTATACATAATATTCTTAAGGATAACTCGATCACACAACTGAGTTCAATATTAGACCTAATTTTATAAAAAGCTGGGGGTGGATAATTCATGTAACGGGAAGTTCCCAAAAGAATTCTATACAGTGTATTCTTAGGGATAACCCGGTCACTACAAGAAGGTGATGAATAAGAAACTCTCACTCAAACTCTCGCTATGTCTGTGCACTCAACACTCCCATTGTTAGAGTCTGGACATAGTATTTAAAATTTTAATCTCCTGATTATTGACAATTGTCAAACCCCTCCGCGTTAAGTATTTGTTACTTAATATTAGGAACCTCCTTTGAGTGATTTGTACGAATCAACACTCCCGTTATAATTTGTACTCCCACTCTCACTGTTCACTTGGTCAAACCTTCCTACAATTAGGACCATAAAACCAAAATCCCCTCTCGATTCTTCTAATAAACTAGAGGTCTACAAATCGAGCGATCAAACCTCCCTACAGTTAGGGTCGCCTCAAACTCCCACTTGGTCAAACCTTCCTACAGTTAGGGTCGTCTTAAACTCCCATTTGGTCAAACCTTCCTACAGTTAGGGTCATCTTAAACTCCCACTTAGTCAAATCTTCGTATAGTTAGGACCAAAATCACAATTCATTCTCGATAAACGAGAAATTCACCTTTAGTTCGGTAATCAAACCTTCCGACAGTTAGGATTATCCAAATCTTTTTTATTCTCGGAGTGGAGATCCCACTCTTAGTTTTACTCTTCAGATTCTCAAAGTGGAGATCCCACTTTGAGTTTCCTTTGCTACTAGAGATAGAATATAAAATTCTTCCTCTTCAGCTTTGGGAGATAGAATATAAAATTCTTCCTCTCCCGTATCGGGTTCGTCTTTGCCCTAAGAGAAGACACAATATTTCAACATTATAACTCCTAAAATCCATGTTTCATAAGCATGGGGAATTTTATCCTGAAGCCTAAGTAGGAATAAGTCGGCGTCTAACACGCGTTGCCGGTTAGTCCTTAACCGTAAAAAGGACAAAAGCCCACATATTCGACATTGCGGTAGGTTGTTATTAATAACACCATAATAAGTGCCTTACATGCGTAGGGAATTTTACCCCGAATCCTAAGTAGGGATAAGTCAACGTCTAAGACACGTTGCCGGTTTAGTCTTTCACCGATTGAAGAAGATATCAGAATCCAAGTCTGGGGACTTGTATCCCGAATTCTAAGAAGGGATAAGTCAGCGCCTAACACGCGTTGCCGAGTAGTCTATTCCCGTAAAAAAGATAAAATCTACGTATTCAATATCGTAGCACTAAGAGAGTTAACTCTCTTAGCACGACGTTGTTGGATCCTAATGCCACTAGAAAAGAACCCTGGGGGGGTGAATAGGGTCTTATGTTAATCTAATCCGATTTTATGCCAATTAAAACTAATTAACAAATATATCCTAGCAAGTATGATATGCTACAAGATATGTGTAAGGATATACAATATAAACAAGAGTAAACAACATGATCATGCAACAATGGCGATATAACAATATGCAAGAATAAATGCGCCAATGCCAAACCCAAACACAAGGAAATGATCACGGAGTTCGGACCTTCCGTCCTACGTCTCCGCTTCTCACTCCCGGGGAGAATCCACTACACAACCCTATTTGGAAGCCGGAACTTCTCTACACACTCGGTTTTCTAGCTAACCAAAAACTCTACACACTCAGTTATCAAGTCAACCGATAACTCTCACAAATCCTCACAAAGTACATGCACAAGCTATAATCTCAAGTGTTGGCCCTCACGTATCGACTCCCTCAAGTGCTCAGAATTATCACCTATCACTAGGCCACCGACGTCACTCCTCTCGGTATCGACTCGGTCCTCACCACACACTCCTCTCGGTGTACAAGTGTATTACAAAGTGAACTTTACAATTAGGCACACAACAAATGATCTAAACAAGGTGAGAACTCAATTAGGCTCAACTCAATGTTACTATCTCTCACAACCCCAAATATATTATGAATGCAAATACAATAAGCTCAAGTGGGTGTGTGTAACAATGAGATTAATCAAATCTAAACTCAATATAAAACTAGCTTTAATAAGATGATAATCAAACAAATAAATATAAATCTAGAAAAGAGTTTAGAAAACTTCGATCTCAATTGATGACAAGAGATGGAGGGAGAATAGTTGATTGCTCAAACTCCAATAGATGATCTCCTCAAGCTCTTGTGGAATTGAATTCACAAACTCAAACTCTCAATTGCTTAAAAGCTTCTAAACAAACATTAAACAAACTTAAACCCTCGTTTAAACTCTTTTAAAACTTGTTTAAAACATTTTATTAGTTAGTATGAAAGATGAGAGAAAGGGGGTATTTATAGGAACCCAAAACATCAGCAAAAATCCTAAGAAAAAAGACCAAAAAACCATAAACAAATAAAACAGAAAACTAGCCGTTACTGTGCAACGGCTCTCTGATAAGTCAACTTATGAGTCGACTCATGAGTCGACTTATGAGTCGACTAATGAGTCAGCTTATATGAGTCGACCCAGCAGAAGAAAAATCACAACTCCGCTGTACTTCATGAGTCGACTTATGAGTCGACTAATGAGTCGACTAAACGTGCACAGATCTGAAATGCACAGAAAAACTCAACTATAAACTGGGTTTAAAAATATCAAATAAATTCTAAAATTATGAAACTTTGGGAGATGATTGTAGATATGATAATAAACATGCTACAAAAACTGGTTTTCAAAAAGGATCTCCCAAATAAAAAATATCATCATTTTGCAAAATAATCCAAAACATGAAAATGTAAACATATGAGTTTTAACATTTTATCTTAACCATGTTTTAAAACATTACAAAATGATTTTGTAGACTTAATAAAAGATTTATATGATTATCGTTAAGTCCATAAACCAAGAAAACAATATTTTCTCAAAATTGCATATTCTAAGCAATATATTCTTAAACAAAATAGAGTATGAAACATATGATTATATATATGAATGTAAATTTGTTTTATATCTATATAGTTAAACCAAAACACAATAATAAATATGTAATCTCATATTTATAAGCATGAAAA
>BQKN01001053.1:577482-589045 GCA_022839385.1 Asparagus kiusianus
AAAAAAAAAAAAAATTTCCATCTCCCCCAAAATTTTTTTTCTCTCTTTATGATTTCCCTCTTGGTCGTCTCCTCGCCCCCGGCCCCCCGCCCTGCCTCTCCGTCGCCCTCCTTCTCTCTCTCTCTTGCTATACACCGTCGCCCCGCCTCCCTGCCGCCCCCACCTCCCTGCCGTACCCGCCCCGTCTCCACACTGCCGGCCCGCCGCCCCCGCCTCCCCATCGTACCCGCCCCGCCTCCACGCTGCCACCCTCTTTCTCTCTCCTCTCCCTCTTTCTCTCCCTCTTCCCACAGCCCCGCTTCCCGCCACTCTCCTCCACCGCGGCCGTCCTCTTGCTCCAGATCTCCAACCGCCATCCTCCTCCATATCAATCGCTTTTTCTTGCTCCACCACCATCTTAAACAAGTATGCAAATTTTGATTTTTTTTTTATAGAAATTTTATGCAATTACTTTGGAAATCTGAGCAATCTTCTTCCCTCTGCAAGTTCCCATAGAGACACGAAAAGGAAGTTGTTATTATTATTATTATTAATTTGGAGTGAATATTATCAAATTTTCTGAGTTTTTGCGTCTTCAAGCTTTTGCACAAAGCCTAAAACTGCAGTTTAGTAGTTTAGAACGTTTACAAGTGATATCACCAGTTTCAAGACTAGGATATTATGATAGGCATATTATATGGCCTTATATTTTGCTCCTTGGTGTATTGTTGAAATTTGTACTTGCTACAGTTGAAACCCAGCCGCCCGATCAATGGAAGCTCCTAAAATGCTGTGTCTCCTTGTTGAGAAATTATTTGTGAAGCCCGTTTACTTGTCAACTTCTAGACTCGGACTGTTTACCCTAATTAGCAGAAGAAGTGAATCTTTGATGCAAGGATTACGCAGGTTTTTATATATCTTCTAGTAAATAGAGCCATTTAGACAGTTGTTTTATTCCTTTTCTTCTTCTTTTTCCTTTTTTTGGCGGGGTTAATTAATAGCACATAGAGATCCTGTAGTATCAAGTTTTGAAACTTATTGCCATGGTTTATATTAAATACAATTCATGTTGCGATTAATAAAAAAAAGATGAATTATCATTCTACATGGGCAGATTTCTGGCAGAGTAAGTATGTATTCTTCATAGGACTCTTGGAATAACAATTTTCTTACAAATATAAAAAATAACTCATAGTATAAGAGTATTTAGACTTAGATTGAACTCAAAGCTTACACACACAAGTCCATCACTTAAAAGAGCATCTTCACTAAATGATACGGTTAATTTACTGCTATTGAGAAGGTTATGGTATCAGTTTCAAAATAGCACATCTCTGAAGGATATGGAGCTAGATTGACTAAAATACAGTATAGAGATCATGCTTATTTCTTTCATTGGAAGCAATCGAATTGCAATCTGCCAATTCCTCAAGATCAATGAAGAGCGCACGTTCACCTTCTCTAAATCCATTTTCAAAGGGTAGCTAGAGTATATATCAAATTTTCTATAAGCTATGTTCTAAACCTCAAATTACTAATTAATATATAGTTTTGAATTTGATATACTGTCTTGAATTTAGATTTCTCATATACTCACTGTGTTTCAAATATTTTTTATTTATGCATCCATAAATGGAAAACCCCTAACTATGACATCCTCCAGGTAATGAGAACGGAATATGCGAAGCAATTTGACACTAAATGAACCGCTTATGTTTTATGTATTGTATTGTGACTATGACTTGGATTTTTCTTTTTCATATTGGATTAATTTCAAAAAATAGAGTGATATATAATATATTATATTTTTTAATAATGTGTTATAATCCAATTTAGGTGAATGAAAAAAATAACGTTATCCTAGACTTCCGTCCAATAATTACGGCCAATTCTTTGGACTTATAATACAAGATAGACGACCCATATTTGGGTAGAAGACAAAGTTTTCTCTTGAAAATGATCGTTTATTTTATATTATATGAATAAATTTATTCGTATAAGAATTGGAACTAAAATTCGTAATTATTGGATCTGTCCTTCTCGGACGGGTTAGGGATATAGTAGTACATACATCCAACTTTATATACTTTGTATATTTTCATCCTTGAAAGTTTTGGCAGTACGTATTCATTGTTCTTCGTGTACAATAAGCGTATGTTGTTATGCGTTTTGGGCTATTGCTGATACGCATAATAACATCCACACAGTGTACATGGAGAAAAACAGGTAGGTGCTGCCAAAATTTTTAAGAAATAAAAATATACAAAGTATACGAAGTTGGATGTGAGCACTACTATATTCTTAATGGATAGAAGCCTTCCTATGACAGCCGCTAGATTGATGTAATTAGTTTCAATGTACGTTTTATATTATATTTTATGTAGATAGATATTCATATTGTTAAATGATATATGAATATATGTTTGATGTGTGTTAAATGTACAAAAGTCATGGATGTACTAGTACTTGTGAGACTAATCATAGTTAATAATTATATATACACTAGTAGAAAGTTGAACAAACTAGATGGAACAAACTAGACGGAATTTTTTTCCGTCTAGTTTGAGGCAATCTAGACGGAACAAATTCCGTCTAGTTTGTTCCATCTAGCTTGAATCAATCTAGACGAAAATTTCCGTTTAGAATGACAAACTAGACGGTTTTTATTTTTTTTAAAATAAATACTCAATCTGGACGGAATTTCCGTCTAGGTTGTATCAACCTAGACGGAATTTCCGTCAAGATCGTCTAAAAAAAAGTACGGAACCTCCCCCCTCTTTTTTCATTTCCCCGCCTATATTTTCATTTCTGCGCCTTTTTTTCTCCCCATCTCGATCTAACCCCCCCTCTCTCTCCAAAATCCCTAAATCTCTCTCTCATCCCCCCTCCACCTCCACTGCCAGTGCCGCCCTCTCTCATCTCCATCCTCATCAAAACCGCCCTCAACCCAGCCCGCAACACTCCCTCCGCCTCTACCTCCCAAACCCTAACCCTAGCCCAAGCTCCCCGTTGTCCTCTACTTCCACGGCGGCGGCATCGTTATATTCTCGGCCGCCTCCGGCCTCGTCCACCTCTCCTCTGCCGCCCGTTCCACCCGCATCCCCGCCCTCATCGCCTCCGTCTCCTATAGCCTCGCCCCCGAGCACCACCTCCCCGCAAAGAGATGTCGACCGCCGGAGAACTTGCGTACTCGTACACCGCCATCATCCTCTACGACGACGGCATCCCCATCACGGTACTCTTTCTTCCCTTTACCCCTAATTTCAAGAATTAGGGTTTTGCTTCTTTCAATATGCGGTTGTTTAATTTTCATGAGGTTTAGAATAGAATTATTCTACAGTTTGTATGGATTACTGGGTGATTAGGTCACTAAGAATGCAATTATCATTAACTGGATATGTTTGGCTACAAATGCTTCTTTACTGTATAATGACAAATTGTAAAAGCTATGGGGACTTGGGATCCAAATAATGCAATTTCTGTATAGAAAATTAGGGTTATAGAACCATGGTCAGTTCTGTCCCTGCTAGGGAGTTAAAATTTTGTACATGTTAATGCCTATTTTGGATATGTTACATCTAAACTAACTAATAGGGGAGATATGACCACTAATTTGTACATTATTTCAACTTCTTTAGGGGGTAGTGATCTTCTCAGTTCGGAGACAAATAGCAGCCTAAAGGACACAAAAATTTTAACTGATTGCAGTAGGCCGGAGTCTCCATTTGTGGAAACTTGCTCTAACCCATGTACGCGAGGTGAAATTCTATGGTTAGAGATAACTGAATTTTTTCCAGTAAAAAAGGTAAAAAGCTTGGATCCTTGAACAATAATTTTTTGCGTACAGTTCTTATGATAGAATGTCTTGTGTACTCATTCCTTTTCCATGTAAGTATAAAATTTTTCTACTTAACTTCTAAACTTCCTTGGTTTGGATGATGGTGACATAGAGGAGGCATAATCACTTTAACTGATAGCTCAAACCAGAGATAGACTTTAGCTTCACTGATACCTACATTTTCGATAATCTTTTTAGTTTCTTATGATTGAATGTGATGTGGAATCCTCTTTGGAGTTGTCTACCAAATATTTTCCCACTTTTTGAGGAGCTGTTTGATAGTTCAGAGATTACAAGGCTAAATTCGTTAGCAAATAACTTGAGAGCCGATGGTAATAAAAGAGAGTTCCGTGGTAAACTCTGTTATTTACCTTTTTCATATTCTCATCCAACAAGTTATCATCTCTCATTGTACCTTATTTTTGTTACAGATTTTGTATTAATATTGCTATCTTAAGATCTTGATATGATTAACCAGCTTTTGCCAATCTATTTCTGCAATTAGAACAATATTAGTTACTAACTTAATCCTATTCTTTCAAAAGTTGGAGGCTTTAGGCCTAGTTATACATGATTACTAATCTTTCTGTGTCTATGGATCATTTGCATACGTCTAAGTTATATGATGGAGCTTTTCAGGAGTCTAGTTTGGTCATTTTTAGGGGCTATTATTTGAGGTAATTTGTTTATTTTTTAAGGCTACTAGATTATTGATAAATTGATCATTTTAGGGGTTTGGTCTACCTCTAAACTTTAACTTAATTGGCTTATTATTAGTGTATTAAAATTCACGTGGATCAATTATTTTTTGGCGGGAGCAGTCGAGTTTCATATTACTACTTGTTATGGGTGTCTGTTTATTTGTAATTCAATGAACGTGTTATTGTTTGCTGGCCTGCATTTGATGATAAAGCTTAAAGATCAGCTTAGTTACTTGGGGATGGTTTTGTTACAAAGTGTTCATCTAGTTTCTTAATTTCTTGTGTTCAAATTGAATTAGTTTCTTAATTTCTTCCAATATGATTCAGAATCTTAGAAGCGAGGCTACAAGATTTGTGGACATGTCAGACCACCTTAATGAAATACAAGAAGCTGCTAGAATTGCAATTCTAAACTGTTTCCTGGATTTCGCAGGTATACTGAAACAGTGAGATCTATCAATATGTTTTTCAGCTCTTTTCTTCAGTTTGTTATTCTTTTCATGTTGACTATTAGTTTGAATTTGTGAAATTATTAGGTATTACATAAAAAGCTTCTAATCGTCCTGAGTAACATTGGGTATTGCAAAGATGAACTTTGCCATATTCTATACAACAAGTACAAACACATATGGCTTAGGTATGACAAGAGAAACATGCACGAACATGCACGAAACTAGAAAAAAACTGATAAGTCTCTGCTAAGTATTACAGGAAGTATAATTGAATCAGAACTGAACATTTGCAGTAGGCGAACAAGAGTATTACAGGGAAATTATACCTAAACCCCATTTTATTGTGGCAAAGTTGTAATGAAATTATACCTAAACCCCACTTTGCCCAAATGAAGTTTACTTAGCAGTCATTGTTAAAAAATGTGCTTTTGTCCAAATTGATTTATCTATGAATGAACCTGTAGTTTTCATTTTTATTGGATGGATGAAGTCGTCAATTGTTTAAAGTTTCTTGTGCTTGTTTTTGTCAACCAAAATGGAGTAATTGGAATGCTGTAGAAACTAATGCAAGGATAATGTTAGCTTAATTAACATCCTGTCTTTGCTGTGTAAATTTCTTATAAAGCTTCTTTCTTACTGTTTGCTTTATACAGATAACTAGTGAATACTTAATTTATGTGGAGGTGGTTTTGTTGGGGGCCGCTTTCTCTGAGGATCTTCTATGTATGTATAGTCAGAAAACTGAAACTAGTTTGCTAAGGTTTCCTATGTTTGTATTCATAACTAATTATTTAAGTGGACCCTTTGTCTCATTTTTCCTAGTTACTTCAAATGACACGTAACAAAGCTTTTCTCCTACATGTTATCTTGGAATTGGCTACACAGGTTACTTGCTGATACACAGTTTGTATTTAACATATTGAGTATGGAGAAGTGAAGGTTTGGAGCCATAGGGCTTAATTTCAAAAAAAATAGAAGAATTGAATCTGTTTTTCTGCAGGGTTTTCTGTGTTTCATCATAAATTATCTGCATGAATTGACTGAAATAGAAAAATCTTTGATGTGGTTTTATTCTCATGCATTTCAGAGTCTGGTCAGTGAAGTTTGCATTGTGGAAAGTGCTACATCTCAGATGCTTCCATGTGAGAAAAAAGGTCTTGTTGAAGTGATGCATAATGAAGCTCTTGCTAAATAGAAAATTAGTTCTTATATATGTAAACAATTTATGTATCACACTAGTATTTTGGTGAATGTATTATTGAATATAATTGCATTTGATATTGAAATATAATTAGATTGTGTTGGATATGAATATAATTTGGTGTTGTGCAATATTGTGCATATGTATATTTGATATTATATAGCTTGCAATGTTGATTCCGCAAAAAAAAAAAAAAAACTGTAGCAGTAGCAACCTAGACGGAAATTCCGTCTAGGTTGCTACAGTATCCGTCTAGGTTGCTACTATTGCTACAAAATCAATCTAGACGGAATTCCGTCTAGACTGGGACAACCTAGACGGAATTCCGTCTAGGTATCAACCTAGATGGATTTTCTTTTTCGTCTAGGTTGTTTTCCGTCTAGGTTGGCAAATTAGACGGAATTCCGTCTAGTTTGCCTTATTCTAGACGGAAATATTCTAGACGGAGCAAACTAGACGGATTTTCGTCTAGATGAACCAATCTAGATGGAAATTGGAGCAACCTAGACGGAAATTTCCGTCTAGATTGCTCATTTTTCTACTAGTGATAATTTACAGATGGGGATAATTCCTGACAAATCATGAATAGATATCCCACAGCTTCATAGATTTCGTAACACGCGATACAAGAAGGGATGTGACGCCTTCATGCGTTATGTTGAAATAAATTTGAGAAATTTAAGAAGCGGTGTTATGTATTGTCCTTGTTGTAAGTGTAGGAATATGAAGCTATTGAATAGGAATGATATACCGATCCACCTAATAAAATTAGATTTTGATAAAAATTATAAATATTGGATGCTGAAAATATGAAGCATATATTGGGGTTCTCGTGCTGAAAATATGAAAATATAAAGCTGCTGAAAATAAGGAATGATACTCCGTCTTCGATCACCTCCCGGCCCGAAGAGCCTCCTCATATACAAATTCAATTTTCATCATAGTTAAGAAAAAATATTTACATGCTCATGAGATATGTTATTATGAAATACATTATTGTTTTTAATATGATATTCTGAAAAGTTATTATGAAATGCATTATTATTTTTAATATAATAATCTAGAATAGTTATAATTTACCCGCTGGTCCTTGGTCGACAAGATTGAATGCATATATTGGGTTCTCATGCGTAGAGCGAACATTATCAACCCTTATTTTCACTTCTGAGAACTACCATGGACCGTATACGAGGCGACATGGACCAAGCTTATGATAAGTACATATTGCTTTAGCTTTTTATTTATTAATAATTAGTAATTAGTATTAAATTATCTGAACTAAATGTGTATGTAAATCTACAGGAATGCTTCTACCTTGAGAACTAAAATGATCTTAATTCTTAATATGATTATAAAATCTCATAAATGTATAATATGACAAGGAAAATCGAAAATGCTGATACACTTGAAGGCAAAAGCGGTGTATAGTACTTTCTGTGATAGTTATAGGGGAGAGGAGAAGAATCTAGAAAAGATCAAGGCAAATCTCGAGTTGATGATGAGACTTATATACATCTTAAGTAGTATTATTAACTCTATTTCGTTGTTAATATTATGAGAAAACTAGAACACAAATAATATAGTTTTTACCTTGAATTAACTATATATTTGTGCTTTAGGTGGTATTTGAGACTGCATCCAAGGAGGCTGTATCAATGAGGTTGTCGCAGGAGGGGAAACAAGGCGAGCCGGACCCTCATATGCTTTCTACAGAGGAGAATATCACTCTCACGCAGAACGTAATGGGACATAATAGGTATGGATGGTAAAAAACCGATTCAATTTGAATGCTACGTTTCTATTTATATTTGTTTACATTATTGAATTCGAAAGCAAAATCTAATTTTATTTCTCTTTAATAATAAGAGAAGAAGATATCCTCTGTATGGTGTTGGAGCTTCACCCGACATAAGCATAAGATCATCCACAGCATCCTCCACGCCATCTACAATAATGAGAGCAGCCCCAAGCAGTTTTCAAGCTATGCTATTTATCGCACGCATTTCCGTGTATTTGTTTGATAAGATTAATTCAGAGCTGCATATTCAGGTGACTACTGAGATGACTAGAGTTGCGAGGATGGCCAACTCAATGGACAATCTCATGGGGTACGTTATAGAATATTTAGGAAGTGCGATTCTCCATAGTGCGTACGGTGGAATCATACGGATCATAAGCTCGATTGGTGATAATTCCGGCACTAGGCAGAACATCGTTCAGGTACCTTATTTTTTCTTATATGTATAAATTCATTTTTGTTTACTATGTTATCAAACACCATATAATTATTTTTCAATTAGACCTTCAGAGTGGAGATATTGGAGGGAGCAACACACGTTCTCGTAACCGGGATAGAGATGCTACCGACGATGATGATAGCTAAGATTTTTTTTAATGCAATAAACAGTTTTATTTGTTATAGCACTCTACTTTTATTCATGTCGTGTACCCTATCTTATTCATGTGTATTGCTAGTGAACATGTGGTTGGATGTATATATTGAATGGAATTGGTTGATGTATATTTTGGATTAGATGGTTAGATATATGTATTGTGTATAATAGAATTGTTGGATATGTGCATTGGATAGTTTGATTATATTTGGTTATTAATGTAATTGTTATGAATGTTGATTATATTTGGATGGTTGGATGTACTCACGTGTATAATGTAATTGTACAGGGAATTAAAAATTGTAAATAAATTTTTTTTGCTATAAAAATATCAACCTAGACGGAATTTCATCTAGGATGTCCCAATCTAGACGGAATTGTGTCTAGGTTGATATTATAACCTAGACGGAACCTATTTCCATCTAGGTTGGCAACCTAGACGGATTTTCGTCTATGTTGCTATCCTAGACGAATTTTTGTCTAGGTTGGCAACCTAGACGGTTATGTAATATCCGTCTAGGTTGTCAAACTAGACGGATTTCCGTCTAGTTTACCCTAATATAGACCGAAACAGACTAGACGACACAAACTAGACGGATTTCCGTCTAGGTGAACCAACCTATACAGAAACTGGAGCTACCTAGATGGAAATTTCCGTCTAGATTACTCGTTTTTCTACCACTGAACCAATCTTATTGCATGGATAACATGCATGAAAAAAAAAATAAACAATTGCTCCGGCCCGTCTACATAAGCTGAGTATCGAGCGCTAGCCAATTCCACTGCTGAAATCTCATTTGGCCCTGTTCATCATCACCATTACTTTGGTGTGACAATCTTACATGGTGCCACATACCTTACCGCCAATCCCACCTTTCATGCTCAAACGAAACATGTCAAAATTGACTCTTCCACTTTGTCTAAGATTTGGGAGCCAAGTGTCAGTTGCAGGTTTGCTATTTGTCCACTAAGGACCAAATTGTCGACATCATGTCGAAACACTTTCAGTCCATGATTCAAGCTACTATGAAGTAGCTAACTTGCTAGTAGAGCATATCGAGCTTGAGGGGGGCATATTGGAGCATATCACAAACTATTTGAACAACATGATTATCTCGTAGTAACCCTCATAACTACATGATTATCTTGTTGTAACATACATTTGAGCTCTCAGTCTTGTATAAAGCTCTCCCCCCTGCAACAAACAATGTGACATGACGTAAAATAGTTTGGGGGAGCCTAAATGCATTCATTTATCAGTTGGTTGGCTATCCAGGATAGACTTCTAACACAGGATAGACTAGTGAAGAGAGGTATCATTAATGCAAACTTATGCTGTTTATGCTCAGGTGCTAGCATGGAATCTAGGAATCATTTGTTCTTCGAATGTACCTTCTCCTGCTATGTTCGGAACTATTTTATGGAAAGGTTAGAGTTCAAATGGAAATCATGTAGCTGGTGTCAGCTGATGGATTGGTTCACAAGATCGAGAGGCAAAGGATATCAGGCTAAAATCAGAAGATTAGCTTTGACGACCACACTCTGCATCATTTGGCGAGAGCGAAATGCTAGGCTCTTCACTCAGAAAGCCTAGCAACCCTGATCACTTAGTTAAAGTCATTAAATTTGAAATTTCAACCATTTTACTTAATAGTCCCCTATTTCTGTATAGGGTCTGATTGTTTGTTTATTTGTTGGTGTTCCTGTAAATTTGTTTGAGATCTCAGTTGCCTTGTGCTGAGAATCTAGATGTGTAAATAACTTCATATTTGGAGATAAAATAAAGTTTTTCATTGACAAAAAAAACATACATTTGAGCTATCTAAATAGACCAAAAGTCCTAAAGAAAATAGATGAAATGTGCAGATACTTCTTGTGGAGCAAAACTGAACACACTCACAAAATTTCTCTTATATCCTGGGATAAGGTATGTTTGAGCAGGAAGCAAGGTGGACTTGGCATCTATTCAGCCTCTTTATGGAATCTTGCTGCAACTTTAAGAACTCTTTGGCTCATTCATATCAATAAGGAAAGTCTTTGGATTAAGTGGATTCATGGCTCATACTTAAGCAACAGTGATATCTGGCATGCTCAAGCAAAAAGCAGAGATTCATGGATGTGGAAAAGTATCTTGAAAATAAGAGATAAGGTCCTGAGAACTTATGGTGGTGCTGACAATCTGAAGCACCTTATTCAAAATTGTGTCAGGAACTCAAAAATTCAACTCTCAGTGCTGTATTCTGCTCTTTCTCCTACTGCTTCAGCTGTTCCATGGTACAATACAGTTTGGGTTAATTCTAATCTGCCCAGACACTCATTTATCAGTTGGCTAACAGTTCAAGATCGATTACTCACACAAGATAGACTGTTTAAGAGAAGTATTGTGAGTGTTAACACCTGTTGCTGGTGCTCGGGTTCAGAGAGCAGAGATCATCTCTTTTTTGATTGTCTCTACTCAAGGGATGTTTGGTGCATGGTTATGAATTGGTTACAATTTAGATGGAGATCTACCTGTTGGAGCCAGATTATCAACTGGTATTGCTATCGTTTGAGGGGGAATGGCTTTAAGAAAAAAATCAAGAAAATGGCTCTCACTACAACAATCTATTGCATTTGGTGTGAAAGGAACTCTAAAATTTTCAGACAGGAAGGAAAATCAGCATCTCAATTGTTTAAAGAGATAAAATTCAACCTTCTAACAGTCATTCTCAATGGCTCTTTTTCGGCTGAAGATAAGGAGTGGATATGCACACTGTAATTTTAGAAAACAGTGATGCTTGTAGCTGTTAAGTAATCTCAGTCTATCTGAGAAGTTTGTTATGCTTAACATTCTATATTTGGAAGATGAATAAAATTTTCATTAACCCAAAAAAAAATTGACCAAAAGTCCACACTAATTGGTGTAGTATCTTCTGATCGTAGAGAGAGAGAGAGAGAGAGAGAGAGAGAGAGAGAGAGAGAGAGAGAGAGAGAGAGAGAGAGAGAGAGAGAGAGAGAGA
>BQKN01001054.1:0-21107 GCA_022839385.1 Asparagus kiusianus
AAAAAAAAATCAAACCGGGCCGGCCCGGTGTCCGGCCCGCTCAGGCCCGGACCCGGGCCCGGGCCCGGCCCGGACCTCCCGGGCCCGGGTCCGGGCTTGGGTTTTGCCCGGCCCGGGCCCGGTTTCCCGGGCCGGGCCGGGCCGGGCCGGCCCGGATGGACAGCCCTACTTCTACCCATCGATCGATGGGTCTTTTAGGTGGTGTTTAGTCAGACATTTGGGGGTCTTCCAATGAGGCATCATTGGGAGGTAATCGGTATTTGGTTTCCGTAGTTAGGGGTTGTTCTAGACATTGGTGGGTTGCAACCAGGTCCCGTTGGTGTGAAGTCCTAGAAGTCAACAACAATTGGAAGAAGTGTATTGGCAGAAAGGTAATCTGTCATTCTAGCTTTGGTAGGGGTTCTTTCTTGCATTTGTACCGAGCTCATGGCAGTTTGAGCCACTTCATTAATGTGGAGACATTGGGACGACGAGATGAGATGATGGTTTTGATGGGTCGTTCCTTACTGGAGGGGAATCAACGTTGGTTGTCGAGCATTGGTTTTGGTTTTAGAGCTTCGACGTATTTGGATCATCTTGGTCATAGGTTGTCGACTGCTGCGTGTGGAGATTTTGGATCTGGTGGAGCTGCTTCATATTTTGGGTTGCGTCGGATATTTGGTTGCCCAGTATTTGGTCACATCGAGGATGTGAGATTTGATCCGATTGCATGTTTGAGATTCAGAGGTTCGTTTGATTATTAGTTAGGAGCTTCTAATTTTGTTCTGAGCAGGTATGTCACATCTGACTCTCGGCAGGTGGAGAGTGTTGATCAGATCATTGGGATATCGCAGCGGGTGGAGAGCGATGCTACTTCACACTGGGTGGAGATTACTTCACATACTCCAGATCATACTGTATCGTTTGGGATTCTAGCTGAGGTGACACAGTTTGGATATCATTTGGATTTGGACGAAGATGATGAGTTGGTTTTGGATTCGAGCAGCTGGTGGACATGTTTTGGATACGGCCATTGGTTCACCTTAGGTGAAGGTGTTTGATTTGTTTCAGTTTAGAGTCATTGGGAGCGCTATCAGTTGCAGATCCTTTGGTGATATTGGTAAGGGTTGTAAACTTTTCTATTTGATTGAGGGCCGTTGGAGGTCGTTTGGGTGAACTACGTTAATGCTTGATTCCTTGGGCAAGATGATACATAGGCAGTCATTTATGATGCAGCCGGTTTGGTGAGTTGATACCGACATTTGGAGTTTGTTCGCACTTTCGTTTGGGTTCTCGACTTGTTGTGGATTGAGTCCGTTGTCGTGGATTTGTTCCACTTCGTACTGGACGCAACAAGTGAGACGTTTGGTTGGGATTAGTATCGTCTCAGTTTTGGGAAAACTTCACCGAGGTGGAGAATTGTTGGATAGCAGGTTCCTAATATGTTTCCTAATTTGTTTTGGTAACAGGTTATTGGGATTCCTAATCTATTTTGGTAACATGATTCCAAATCTATTTTCGTAACAGGTTATTAGGATTGCTAATCTGTTTTGTTTTTTGTTTTAGAATTCCTAGTATGTTTATGATTTTAGGATTTCTATATATATGAAATGATTTGAAGAGAAGAAAATTGGGGGATATTTAGAGCACAGAAAAGATGTATTTTCTGAGCTATTGGTTAGGGTTTTGTTTGGAGAGTATTAGAGATTTGTTGGTGAGATTAATTGGTGAGTTTGAGTGATTTGTAATCTCAGTTTGTACTCCTCTTCTCTATTAGTGAAAAACTCTATCCTCTTCTTGCCCCGTGGACGTAGGCAACTTGCCGAACCATATTAAAATTAGTTGTTTGTGTTTGTGACATTGATTTAGTTCGTTTGGCCTTCTCTCGATGTTCGTTTGATTTGATTTCTCGTAGTACGTTAGTTAGGTTGTTTGGTTTCCACAACGCTCAACAAGTGGTATCAGAGCCTAACATTGACCTCAGGTGATACCCACACGAGTCATAATGGACTTCACTTGATACCCACATGACAGACAACAAAGTAATATCTTCATTTGGGCATTGGGAGCGTAATTACTATTAACATGATTGCATAATGTTAAAAGGAGTCATTAGAGTCTCCGTACCACAAGAAAAGAAAAGAAAAGAAAAGCCTGAGATTTGATAAGATAGATATAGCTATAACGCTAAATATAAGATTGAACAAATACATGTCGGTGACCAAGATCCTTCTACCAATAAAAAGTAGGACAATTGAAGGATTCTTGTATGCAAACCAAAATCATACAACGCTCTTCTACTCCCGATAGATGAACTCACTGTTCCAAAGCTAGCTGCCTATGTCTGTTAAGATCATCGAGGTACCTTGAACATGTGTAATCCTCCAAATCCCCTACATCAAAAGTAGGCCGTCTTCCCACATTTGGACTTGTAGCTCTACACATGAACTCCATAGATCCTTCTTCACCTCTCAAAAGCCTTACGACCTGAAAATTTGAGGTCTAAATTATTGGAGATGGATGATAATTGCATTACAGAAGATAATGTCATGAATTTCGTATTATACCCGATTCATTGTAGGCCGAGCAGTAGAGAGATGGTTAATACACATTGAGGCAGCTGATATTGCACGCTTCAATTCGTCGGGATCATAAGAATTGTCCAGAACTGGATCGATGATTTCTTTTAGATTGTTTGTATCAAGTAGAGGCTTTGCCTGTATAAGAATTACATTGATTTGTGAGAGACGTGAAAACTATAAGTTTGTACAATGTTATCACCCATGAGTCTATGGCTAATGAACCTTTCTAAACAAGTTTAGCTTAACACTGGGCCAGGACCAATCCTGGCCCAGTTTTTTCCATCGTTCGCCAAACTGATCCTACGACTGTTGAAGATTAAACATAAATTGTATATTAAACTAAATAATTCTCAACACTCTCCTCGCATGCACCTTTAAGTAATAAAGTACTGTATTCGATCTTTGTTTGGAGAATAGATGGGGCTTTAATAATGATGAAATCATTAGTCAACTTCCGTTAAAATTTGATGCTTTCATACCATGTAAAAACCATGTTATCCAAAGCTTTACTATTGGGTTGTAGACTAACAATATATATATCAAGTAACATAATTCTTGACAGAGTAGTCTTCGAATGATAAATCGGAAGTTATGATCATGAAGGGATAGTAGAAAACTTCGAAGAAGTTTGAGCATACCCATATCACAAGGCTCTGTCTAGTGCAATCAACAGCCCGACGCCCTGTAATTAGCTCAAGAAGCAAGACTCCATATGCGAAGACATCGGTTTTCTCATTAACTACTCCATGCATGAAGTACTCTGGCGCCAAGTATCTGACTCATTTAAACACAAACACATAGCACAGATAATGTACTATCACATATGCTTCAAAAACAATATCACAGATAAATAAAAGATTCCATTCTCACCCAAACGTGCCTTCAATACGAAGCGCAATGTGGTGACTCAATTTATCAGGCAACCATTTTGCCAGCCCGAAGTCTGAAATCTGGAAAATAATGCAAAAGCATGTCAATATGATTAGTAGAATAAGAAGAATCAACACAGTTTGTAGTATACCTGAGGTTGATAGTCATCGGTGAGAAGGATGTTAGATGCTTTAATATCCCGATGAATAATGCGCCTATGACACATCTCGTGAAGATAGAGAAGCCCTTCTGCGATGCCTAACGCAATCTTGAACCTGACCTTCCATTCCAGCCTCTCCTTTGAACCTAAAGAACTGAATTTAGCTTCATTACTTGGGTAAAGGCATGATTGTCAAGTTTAAAACTTTGAAGAATCTTGTCAGTCGATATTTTCTCCTACACAGATATACAAGTAACGGACTGTGGCTCTATGTCTAGAAGAATCTGTTGAGTGATTGAAGAGAGAGTGTCTGAAATGCCTCAACCCTGAAGTCCACTGTATGTAAATAACAAGAAATGAGGCATATTTTGGAGCCTGAAGACTCGCGACTGGTCTTCCTCTATAGTGTTAGATATATTTGAGTTTATTAGCATTAATTTGAGAAATGCGTGTTGTAACGAGCCTAGATCCTAGATTTTCAGTTAAATACCAAATTGTTTAGGTTGTCAACTATTTAGTTCAATTTCCTTCTGTATTGAACTTATTCTTGCCTGGGCTGCTTCTTTTTCCCCTTAGAAAAAGAAAATCACTCAGAAAAACTGTATGATAACTAACATGAAATAGATAGTGTAGCAATTGTTTTTATTTTCTATCACTTGTTTCAGATATATTACCATAACGTTGTAATGATGTATAACATACCTCATATTTCTCAAGCAAACCTAGTATATCATAGCTATATTATGTAAAACTATACTACGTAAAACTAACACAAATCATGGGTTTATTTTTGGGTCCAAGGTATGTTTTATTAGTAAAGTGCACAAAAACATAATTCATATTCCTGCAAAAATCACTAATATAAGAATTGAGCAAATACAGGCAATTTGATTTGCTAGTGCAGCCTATCAACAGTCTGCTGACTGTATCCATTAACCTCTGGCAAACTAAAACTAGTAAAAGTTTGTTTAAAAAACCTTATATCTGAATGTTATAATAGAATTTCCTTGGTGGATTCATCTTTCCTTTCCACTGAATAGGCATCAGTAGATGACTTGGTTGGCACAATGACAAAAACCATCTGAAATTTCTCAAAGGCCAACACTTGCAAGTCCAAAGGAATTATTTGACTTACATACGAGAATGGCATTGGAACCCCTTTCATAAATTATCTTAGCTTTCAGGAGTATGCTATGTGGTAATATAATATAGGTTAAATTCCACAAAAACCCTCATGAACTTTAGGGGGTTTAGCTGCACGGGCACCCACCCACCCACCCGCACCCACACCCCGTGGTGAACTTTAGACATCATGTAAAACCCGACTAAACTCTAAAAAATTATACTAAACCCTGTGAACCATTAGAAATTCTCATAAACAGTGTCAGCAAAAGAGTAAAAAGTCTAAACTATCCTTTATACTTTCTACCTTCCCTTACTCAAAACGGGTAATTTAGAAGATATTTACTAGATTAGAGCAAAATTCTCCGAAACGTGTCATGCACAGAGCATGTGACAACTCAAAGAATCCACCTTCGATCATGGTACTTAAGCGAAATAAGTTCAGTGGGCTTTTCTACAAAATCCCGAGGGGGTTCTGTGAAATTTACTCTACTATCTAATATACAAAAGCATGTAGAAGTAAGATGTACCATGAAGAACAGAAGCAAGGCTTCCATGTGGAGAATACCGAAGAACCAAATACAAGCCTCCTTCAACACTAAACCCTAGCAGTTGTGCAGCATTCGGGTGATTAACATGCGCAATGATTCCGAGCTCTGATAAGAAATCTCCAATCCCCTCATCCTCGGTTTGTTTGTTCATCAGCCTCTTCACTGCCACGAGCTGACCATCACCAAGGCAGCCTTTGTAGACCTCGGCATGTCCTCCCTTTCCTATCAGCTTATCTGCCAGATATAAAAATGATCATAAATGATTCAAGATATGTTAATTTGCACAAAACTATAAAATAAGGAGTCCAAGAGCCAATTGGATATAATAAACATCAAATATAATACAAAATTTTCCCAATGTTTGAAGATGTTTGAAGTGCATATGGCTAGTCGATACTTCTAATAACTTTTTAATGTATATGGCTAGTCTTCGATGTGTGAAATGTTTTAAAAAGTGGCTTGAGCACCCGCCTAGGCCTAAGCTGTACTTTGGCCCTGTCTGGGTCTTGAAGGCATCTAGAGGAGCATGGGATGCTTACGCAGACAGCACCATCTAGGTCACGCTGTGTGTCATATTTGGAATGAACTTATCCTAAGGTGACATGCAATGATCTAGAACATCAAAATGTTAAATCAGGAGATTCTCTCTCTCATTTATTTTCCCTTTCATTTCTTAATGATTAAACTTAAGGCTCATGCTGGTAAAAGAAAGCTCCAAGCTTTCTATTGAGGAATTGGCAATCATAACAAAACAAAAGATTTTACATATTATAATTGTCAGTTATATGCCTTTCTTCACTATGTCAAATTGTCATATCTTGCTCTTGTTGGATTATTATGATTCTAATCAAACGGGCAGGGATCAAATCACTCAACTAAGTGAAGGAAAAGCGTAACAGGAAAAATCTCAACAGAAGTCAACAAGCAGTCCATGAAGAAATGTGTGGTGGTATTGAAGAATAGTCGAATTGACTTTTTTTTTTTTACAATAAAATATAAGCAGTTACGTAGAATGCAAAATTCGGAATGTGGCATCCAAAAAGTAAAACCTTAGTCAACCCATCAGAATCAAAGGCAAGAAATGATACCCGAACTGAAATTATTGGTAGCAACTGCAAGCTCCTGATAATCAAAGCTCCTCCACGAAGGCCTACACCGCAAAATGTCTTCCCCAGACTCAAAAATCCCTAACCCAGAACTTGCAGTAACCGGAGGAAATGTCAAAAGCCTCAACATGGGATTCCTCCTCCTCCTCCACAAGAACCCTCCAAACAAATTCCTTAATCTTGAGCTGCTCGATCTTTCCAAGCTCGAGAGCTCGCTGCTGCTTCCGCGATCAGAGTATATACTCGATACTGAATTCTCTAGAACTCCTCGAGGAGAGCTGTGATCAGAACTCGAAGTACTGTCATCGTCATTCAGCTCTAATTTGGAGCTCATGCTCCTTTCCTCTGGTACTGAAAGTTCATTGCCATTGAGCTCTTCTTCTGAACTTCTCGAGCTCTTGTCCTCTGTTCCTATGGAAACGGTTTACAGAAGAACACATCAAAATTGTTCTTTTTACATAATTTCCATAAGAATCAAAGGGTAGAAAATACTGTTGAACTCCGTAATTTAAAAAAAAATTCCAAAAAAAAAATCTCTCTCTCTAACTTTCCCACACTGTTAGTTTGAGAAAGCTATGCCTGTTTCCTGTCTGTCCTTGATTTTAACTTATTTCTGTTGAAGAATATTCCAGGATCGTGAAAATATAAAAGTAACAAGTCAATACTTGAATTATTGCCTTATTTAGCATCTGCGTTTTCAATTTTCTCAAGAAAACTTACAGGGGGGAAAAAACATTCCTTTATTAGTTATATCTCACAGTCACAGGTATCTCTTTGCTTCGAAAATTTCTTAGATATTCAATATTTACGGATAGCTCAAAAAAAATAGGGTAAATCATAATTCAAAGAAAAGAGTAAATCTGTCAGTAATACAAAACAATGAACAGACTCAAGAAAATAACACAAAGAAACAATTTTTTTTAAAAAATTTGGATTACTTTCAGCAGAACCCGACAGAGCATCTGGCCTCTCCTCCTGATTACTCCCTGCAGATCCAAAGGGACCAAAAAAAAAATCCATCAGCTCTATCGCTAACCAGAACCCAACTCATGGGCCATCTCAAAAACTCAAAAATACAGAAGAAAGAAACACAAACGAATGATTAGAACGAAGCTCACCTTCCGTTAAAATCATCTGGACGTAGAATTATTTTCCCATTTAAAGGAGGAGGGAACGTCCTTATTATGGTGGTTAAACTTCAAAGCTCAAAGCGAGAGGGCCTTTTCTCGGGGTTTTGAATTCTGGACGGGAGTCGTCGAGATGCGTGCGAGCTTAAATGGAGGAAAAATTAAAATTTTAAAATGTGTATATATAAATATTTAAAAGATTGGGTTTTTGGGGGGTCAAAAGCATGTCCCGGGGGGTTCGATAGTCAGTGGGGCCCACAGAGGGAGGGAGTCGTACGAGTAGATGGACTTGGATGCATTCCCAATGTGTACGTATGTGGTGGGTAGCAGTGGATGTACCCTTTTGCCTTGGTAATTGGTGGGCTGTTATTTTCATCATTTCTTTTAGAAATTATTTGTGAGAGAGAAATAGCGGTCATTATTGCTCTGGAGTTTGTACGAGAACCTCTCTTTTCCAAAAAAAAAAAAAAGCAAGCATTTTCTAGATTCTAGCGAAAAAAATTATTTTGTTTTTGTCGATAATGTAATTGTAAAGCTAGTTTACACTGTCGGGAATAACTTCTATTGATATTTCAAATGGTTTTTCAAAAGTAACCTTTTGTCTACAAATAGGGAAAAATGTTTTAAGGCCCCAAAAAAAAGATCTAGATGTGACCTTGCCCCACCATCTTTTTCCCATACTCTTTAACCCTTAAAATCCCAAAAAATGTGTTCAGGCCCCTTTTAACACTCTCCAATGAATACATCTTAAAAGCTTCCGAAAATACCCCTTCCTTATCTTCTTCTTCTTCTTCTTATTCTCTGTGGTTTTCTCCTCGTCCCCCACTCCTCCTCTCAATCTCCTCCCCCTCCTCCCCTCCTCCTCCTCTCAATCTCCTCCCCCTCCTCCTCCCCATCCCCCCTCCTCTCAATCTCTTCCCCCTCCCCCTCAGTCTCCTCCTCTCAATTTCCTCCCCTCCTCTCAATCTCCTCTCAATTTCCTCCCCCCTCCCCCTCCTCATAATCTCCTCCCCTCCCCCTCCTCTTCCTCTCAATCTCACCCCTCCCCCTCCCTCTCCTAGTGGTGGTCCTCCACCGTTGTCCTCTACTTTGATCAGACCCTCTCCTATGTCACCCGCTCCTTCGACATCCCCCTCTCAATCGCCGGCCGACGCTCCACCATCGTCTCCTACTCAGGGCCGCCTTCTACTTGTGACCTCGTTGTTGCTGCGTCAGGTAGAGGATTGAAAGAATTTATTTTAGAATGTTGTGGTTGGATTAAAAATACGAGTTTTGTTGGGAAAAGTGTGTTTGAGTGTATGATCAGAGGATTGAGCTTGGTGGGTATGGTTGAGGATGCAAAGAAGGTGCTTGATGAAATGGGTCACTTGGGGTTTAAGTCATCGGGGTTTGAGTATAGAGTGGTGATTCAATGGTATGGACGGTTAGGGTCGTTTAAGGAGATGAGGAGGGTGATTGGGAGAATGGGCGATGCTGAAATTGGAATTGATACTATTTGTACGGATTTGGTGCTCTCTTGTTATGGTGAATAATGAGGAGGCTTTGCCGATTAAGGAATTGGCTGACGCATTAGTCTTACTTGAGAAATTGGCGTGGTCTGATTCAGAAAGAAGAAGATGTTAATTTTTATAATAAGACTGTTTGTACTATTCATTCTTGTGTAGTTTCTCCAGAATTGTTTGTAACGTGTCATGTTTTATTGTTCAGTTGATTATACTATGTGTTCTTGTGGTTTGGTTGCACTTAGATCAAATTTTAATAAAATGTATTGTGTGTATTTAGTGATCAATTTTGGTATAATTTATTTTGATTGTATGTAAAATGTATTGTGACCGTCATGTGAATATGTACAAGTTCATTCAAATAGAACTTGATATGCATAATAACTGAAGATTATATATAAATTATGTGTATCAAAACATGAATATTATGGTACATAATATGTATATAACCTTGAGGTTATTGTGTACATAATATATACAGATTATGTACATAATATATACAGACTGTGTACCAAATAATAGTTATATGTTGACTTTTAAATGAACGTGTTAACTTTCCTCCTAGTATGTTAACTTTTCATACTGAATGTTAACTTTCATTGCTTTATGTTAACTTTCATCATAATATGTTAACATTCACTATTATATGTTAACTTTCATCATAATATGTTAACATACACTATTATATGTTAAATTTCACCATAATATGTTAACTTTCTTCAGAACATGTTAACTTTTAACTGAACATATTAACATTTATCATAATCTGTTAACTTGTCAGATGTATATGTTAACTTGTCAGATGTACATGTTAATTTATTCATCTATAACATCTTTGAGGACTTTTCTTGAAGGTCTGAAACAAATCTCAAATGGAGAGATAAGAGACAAGATGAACATGTTTTATTTCAACTGTACACGTTGACTTTCAAATTCTATTGACTTTAAAGTGAACATGTTAACTGTCAACTGTATGTGTTAACTTTCATCTGCATATGTTAACTTTATTATGAACATGTTATATTTCAGCTCTCCACGCTAACTATCAGTTGAATATGTTAACTTTCATCATAATATGATAAAAGTTAACATGTTTAGCTGAGAGTTAACATGTTACAAAGAAAGTTTATATATTATGGTGAAAGTTAACATGTAATAGTGAATGTTAACATATTATGACGAAAGTTAACATGTTCAGCTAAAAGTTAACATGTTACGAAGAAAGTTAACATATTATGATAAAAGTTAACATGTTACGAAAAAAGTTAACATGTTCAACTGAAAAGTTAACATGTTATGAGGAGAGTTAACATGTTATGAGATTTAATAGTGTATCGTAACTTGAAGATTATGTACATAATCTGTATATATTATGTACACAATAACCATAGGATTATGTACATATTATGTACCATAATATTCATATTCTGATACACATAATTTATATATAATCTTCAGTTTATTATGCACACCAAGTTCTATTTGAATGAACTTGTACATATTCACATGACAGCCAAAATACATTTCATAAACAATCGCAATAACCAAAATTGATCACTAAATAGTCTTACAACTTCACAGATTACAAAAGTCTTCCACAATATATTATAAAATTCTAGACGACCTATATTTCTATAATAAAAGTATTGTTATAAAATTCTTGATCTGTCATTTTGCGTCCCCACTCTAAATCATTGAGACATGGTCAATCGATAATTGAATAAATCTCACTCTTGGTCGACGGCCACCATGTCTAAGATTAAAGGATTGTTTTCTCTGCAAAATTAAGAATAACACAGTTAGCAAGAGGGAAAAGGCAGAAGTTAAACACAAGCTCATGAGTTATGACCTGCCAATAGACAATGTCTATATATAACCAATGATGGAAATATAACTGCTTCATAGAAAGAGAAAGCCATGCATAACACCTCTAGAGGTTGACATCACAAGCTCACATCTTTATTGCAGTAACATTTGAGAATTATTAGAGAAACTACAAACCAACATGGCATACAGTTATTAATAAACCGCCATCCACAAGCACAAAATTATGTTGATCCAAAGAATTCCGATGAAATATATGGTGACTACAAAAGATTCATGCATGTGCAGTAGGAAAGAAGAATTCAGTTAGCCATATCAAAGGGAACTAGGAAATGAGACAACAATAGAAACTATATATACACATGCATGTATGTCTCTCTATGCACGGGCATGCATGCATGTGCGTGTGTACAAATATTGCGTACATAAATTCCCTCACTCCCCTATAGGTGTGCAAATGTACTTCGTGCATGTGTATATCATTTAAACATCAAAGTTTTTGAGTGTAAGGATCAACTGAGTATAACAGGCTGGCAAAACAAGACACAAGTTCATGAAAACTATAGACACTGATGATAATGATATATTGAAGTTCCAGAAGCCTATATATGAATACCATAATAGCAAAGTCCAGTTCATATGAATATCATAGTAGTTCTTTGACCATTCACATAAATTGTGGGCTGAATATACTAGAAACTAAACACAAACACACAAGCAAGCTATCAACACATAAAAATGACAAGCACAACTTTAAATGATTATCAAGGGTCTAACCGTATGCTTGTTGCCGGTAGGGTTCAGCTCATTTAACAAGAGAATATTCATCCAACTACTGTAAAACTTCCAAGTGCAAAGATCGCAGTAGCTCATGATAGCTTCGCCTCATCCGTAACTCTTCATTGAAAAATAATCATATCTACTCACATCCAACACCAAAATTTCTCCCAAAAGCCAAAGAAATCAAGAACCACAGAAGATACCAGATGGAGAAACCAATCAGACAATCCAGAAAAAGCCCCAAAATCAATTCTTGCTCTCAATTCCCCAATTCACTACAACCTCTTCTCTCCCCTAAGGACGGCTGATGGTTTTTTTATTCTTTGTATCTCTAATTAGTATCTGCTCCTTTACTTTAAAAAATAGTTAGGCTAATAATTAAATGGTAACTCTCTGTTATCGAATCATCACCTCCAAATGCTAACAATGCCGGGTAGATTTCACTGTTAACGTCCATCTCCCCCCTCCTCCTCCCCGCGACGGTCCCAGCTCTCATCCCTAACCACCACATTTAAAACCCCCGGCTAGATTTTAATCGCGTGGGTCCCAATACCTTCCCCGAGATCATCGATGGCGGCGACGGTGAATTTGAACGCGGTGAGGCCCTCGTCAACCTCCACGTCAGCGTCGAGGGGGAACGGGAGCTCAAGGACCTTGCTGAAGATGTGAGGGAGGCGACGGAGGGTGGCTAAAGAAGTGAAGAAGAAGAAAGAAAGAAACAAAAGAAAAGCCCAAAAACTAAGAGGCTGAAGAAGTGAAGAAGAAGAAGAAGAAAAGAAATGGGTTAAGGGCAGTTTTGGGTTTTAAACAAATGTGTGTCACTGTGTTGTGTTGGAAATCTAAATAGGGGCTGAAACACAAGTGATTGTTGTATTAGGGGTTTTATCACCCAAAAAATAATAAGGGGGGGCCTGGTCACATCCATTTTATTTTTTTGGGGCCTTAGAACATTTTTCCCCTACAAATATGATAGCACCACCAATTTCCGGAAAAAAGAAAGAAATTGAAGTGATAATAATTGTAGACGTTTGCTTCACTTCTCCAAAAATGGGTTTTAGTTTAGGGAGGCACTACAGGCATACCCTTGGGCACACTCTCAGTCACACCCCCTCTCCTGCTACAATACAGGGGGCCCACATGAGATTTTTTTAATCTCATGTGGGCCCCCTGCACTGTAGCAGGAGAGGGGGTGTGGCTGAGAGTGTGCCCAAGGGTGTGCCTGTAGTGTTTTTCTTTAGTTTACTTCTTACTGGTGTGAATACCGTGCAAAGCAAGTCGTATTTTTTTCTCTCACTATAATAATCATGGTTTTAATTTCTAGAGTAATTTTTTGATTTGCTACAGTACCCCCGTATGCTACAGTATTCTTGTATGCTACAGTGATATTTTTTAAGAACCGTGATGCCCAGTTCTATGTTTGCTACAGTAATAATAGTATAGTAAATGATCCTGTAGCACTTCCTGTAACACGAATAATGAGTCTTAGATTCTCCCATTTGTATAGAGGAGTAGATTTTATTTTTTATTGAAAGGGTAATATTGTAACTTCATTTCCTAACTTCTTCCCCATTAGTTCAGAGCCGACAATCCTCAATTTTGAAGATCAACCTCACAATCTCTCTCTCTATCAACAGATTCGTCTAGAAACCCATGAGTGTAGATAGTTAACAACCATAGTTGGGGTGATTTTCTAAGGACTAATAAATGGGCAATCTAAGTGAAATTTTAGGTCGGAAGAAGATACCAAATTTAAAGTTTCAACTAGTGGCTATGTTGGAAAATATGAGCTGTTTAGATAGTAATTAACACGAATTAAGTTTTGAACAGTTGATAATTAAATCAGATAATATCAGATAAATATTATAACTCATAAATGAAATTAATTCAAACGAAAAATAAATAGAGTTAGAAATACGGCCTGATGGTCGAGGCGTGCAACGCACTGTCCCAAGAATCTAATTGTCCCCTCTCGTACAGAGCTACGCGGCAAAAGTTCTCGGAGATACAACGACCCTCGGTCAGGCGACATCCTTCTCGTCGGCACGAGCTTCAAGAAGGCTTTGTGAATTCTTCTCGACTTTCAGGGAACCAACAATGATTTAATAGCAAGAACACGAAGATGAAGAACAGAGCAGAGGAGAGAAAATGTTGTGTTTTTCACTGTGCCTCAACACTTGCAGGTTTAGGTCCTTTTATAGGGCAAAAACAACTGTTATTCATAAATCTGCAGTTAATATATTTTATTTACTCGCCCATTTATCACGTTTTTAATCACATTAATAAATCTTAGCCGTTACAAAATATTTCCGTTACAAAATAAATTCGTAAAATATTTATCACGTTTCCGTTACAAAATATTTCTGTTACAAAATAAATTTGTAAAATATTTATCACATTTTCGTTACAAAATATTTCCATTAATCACATTTTTAATCTACAATCATATTAATTATAGTTTAATTATTCTAATTAACAAAAAATAAAATATAGCAGGTTAAGAGCCCCTCAATCAGGAGCTGCATTCGTGTCCGCGGGTCGTGTGCGCGCGCCACCCGACCCGAGCTCGAGCCCGAGCCCGGCCCGGCCGGCGCGCATGTGTGGTGTAGAGCATAACCTTTATTTTCTTCTAGGCATAGGAGAGAAAGGGAAGGCTTATAAAGAACCTATCTTCCCATCTCTTTTCTAATGTAAGACTAAACTTTTCCTCTTTTCATTTACAAACCCAAGTTTTAAGCTACAACTCCAACAATCCCCTACATAACTTAAAACTTAAAATAACTCAGAAATAAGAGTAAAATAAGAACTTAAAAAAATAAATAAATAAGATTGCTGGTTCCCTTATACTATGTAATAGGTGAAGGTACTTTTCGGTTTGAACCTTCACTTAGTGACATTTGTATAGATCTGTGAGAGCTTGGTGGACTTCGCCTTGAACCAGTCCCATTTATCGGATTTCTACAGAAAACACACATAGTACAATTTTGAAGAATTCTAAGCGGGTTGTGCTATTATCGACCTTGCGCAGATATCTTTCATGTGTGTTACTAGGGAGCAGTCCTGATCCCATAGTCGCGGCCTCACAACTACACACATATAGGTGAATCCTAATAAGGATGCGAGCAAGTAAGTATCCTGCCTCATTGGTCTTGAATTTATTAAGAGTTGGACTCAACCTTTCACTTGCTTTTTATGAGCACTGATCACCCTAGGGATGGGAGCAAATAAATTCAGTTCTCCTCATAATTAATCACTCATTTAGTTTGTTTCTACCCATTGAGCCTCTGCGAGGTTGGTTTGCCACTGTAGTGATTTTTCTTATGGGCTTAACCTCATCCCCCTCGATGATTCTAGGACAACTGCCCTAGATAAGCCTTTAGTTAAGTGATCTGCAAGATTTTTCTCTGATCTTACAAAGTCTAAGGCTATTATATGATTTTACATCTTATATCTCAAGGATTTGTGTCGCACTTTCAAGTGTCGATTCATTTTCACATCTGTGTTCTCTTGATAGCATTTGTCAATCGCTGACCTGCAATCACAATTAATAGAAATAGCTGGTAATGGTTTTTGCATTAGTGGAATTTTAGTTAGTAAATCTTTTAACCATTTAGCTTCTATACTAGTAGTATCAAGAGCTATCATTTCTGATTCCATTGTACTTCTAGCCATTACAGTTTGTTTAGTAGTATTTCCATAAAACAGCTCCTCCTCCTAAAAGGAACACAAATCCTGTGGTGGATTTTATATCTACTGAGTCACTAATCCAATTTGCATCTGAATAACCTTCTAGTACAGATGGATAACCTTTATAGTGTAAACCATAATTCATAGTTCCTTTTAGGTATCTCAAAACTCTTTCTAGAGCATCCCAATGACTCTTATCAGGATTTGGTGTATATCTACTAAGCCTATTTACTGCATAACCAATGTCAGGTCTTGTGTAGTTTGTTAGGAATCCTAATGATCCAATTATTTGTGCATATTCTCTTTGTAATTGAGGATAATCTGTATTTTTCTTTAGATGTACATTAGGATCATATGGAGTAGAAACATGTTTACAGTTTGGATCATAAAAGTTCTTGAGAATTTTCTCTATATAATGTGATTGTGATAGCACATATCCATTCTCATTATTCAAGATTTTAGTGTTAAGAATTAAATCAGCTTGACCTAAATCTTTCATGTAAAAATTTTGTGATAAAAAGTGTTTGATATCATTTATGATTTGTATGTCTGAACCAAAAATAAGAATGTCATCAACATATAAGCATAATATCACAATTTTGTTGTTATTATCTATTTTATGATATACACACTCATCTGTTTGATTAATTACAAATCCATAAGATAGTATAATTTCATCAAATTTCATATTCTATTATTTTGGGGCTTGTTTGAGACCATATAGTGATCTAATAAGCTTGCATAACTTCTTTCTTGTCCAGAAGCAACAAATCCCTCGGGTTGATCCATATAAATTTCTTCATCTAAGTCTCCATTTAAGAATGTAGTTTTAACATCCATTTGATGTATTATTAATTTGTGAATGGATGCTAGAGCTATGAGGACTCTAATGGTAGTAATCCTAGCTACTGGAGAATAGACATCAAAATAATCAATACCAGACTTTTGGGTATATCCTTTAGCTACTAATCTGGCTTTATATTTATCTATTGTTCCATCAGCTAAGTTTCTTCTTAAACAATCATTTACATCCTATAGTTTTACATCCTGGAGGAAGATCAGTGAGTTTCCAAGTATGATTTTGAACTATAGATTGAATCTCATTATTTATAGCTTCCTTCCAAAATGGGGCATCTACTGATTTTATTGCATCCTCAAATGTAATTGGAAAATCTTCTACAAGTAATGCCTAAAAATCTTCATGGACCTTTTCTATTCTAGTTCTTTTACTTCTCCTAGGCTCCTCTAGACTTTCTAGTAGTCTAATTTGTTTAGAACTAGTTTCACCTTGGTTAGAGCTAGGATCTGAATTGCTAGAGCTAGGACCTGTGTTGTTTACTCTGGTCTTGTAAGGGAAAATATTTTCAAAGTAATGTGTATCCATAGCTTCAATTATGGTGTTGTTAGCTATCTCATTAATATCAGAGTTGATTATTAAAAAATCTATTTGCATTGCTATCAGAAGCATAGCCAATAAATATTCCATCTACAGTTTTAGGGCCAATCTTCTTTCTCTTATTTTTAGGTATTTTAACTTTTGCTAAACACCCCCACACTTTCAAGTGATCGAAATTAGGATTTCTATTCTTCCAAATTGTGTAAGGGGTTTTATCAGATTTCTTGAATGGAATTCTATTTAGTATATGACAAGCAGTCATAAGGGCTTCTCCCCACAAATTTTTTGGCACACCAGAATTAATTAACATTGAGTTTACCATGTCCATTAGTGTTCTATTCTTTCTCTCAGCTACTCCATTAGATTGAGGTGTATATGGAGCTATTATTTCATGAATAATTCCATTCTCTTCATAGAATTGTTTTAATTCATTAGAAGTGTAATCACCAACTCTATCTGATCTTAGTATTTTAATTTTCCTATCCAACTGATTTTCAACTTCTGCTTTATATATTTTGAATTTGTTTATGACTTCATCTTTGGTCTTAATTAAGTAGAGGTAACAATATTTAGAACAATCGTCTATAAAAGTTACGAAATATTTGTTACCTCCTCTAGGTGTTCTTCCTGAATCACAGACATCACTATGGATGAGTTCTAATATCTCAGAATCTCTATCAATAGTTTTAAATGGTTTCTTAGGAAGTTTGGCTTCTACACATATTTCATATTTTTCATCATCTTTTATATTAAGCTTTGGAATTATATTAAGATGCATCAATCTTTTAATTGAATTATAATTCACATGTCCTAATCTTTGATGCCAAGTGATGGAAGGTTCAATATTTAAAGCCAATGGAGATGTAAGAGTAGAATTCTTAAGATTGAATTTAAAGAAACCATCACATAAAAAACCTTTTCCAATGAAGTTCAATCCCTTAGTTATTACAACTTTATTTGATTCAAAAACAAGTTTGTAGCCTTGTTGCACTAATAAAGATCCACTAATCAAATTTCTCCTAATGTCTGGTACATGGTGGACATCCTGCAGGATCAAAGTCTTATCATAAGTCAGCTTTAGGTTGATCCGACCTATTCCAGATACATGAGCCACATTATTATTTCCCATTATCATAGTTCCTCTACTTGAGACCTGATAAGTGGAAAACAAAGATTGATTAGAGCAAACGTGAATATTAGCTCCAGTGTCAATCTACCAATCATTTGCTTGAAAGGTCATATTTACTTCAGGAGTGAAGAGAACAGACCTGAAAGCAGTCTCAGCTGAACTAGAAGTCACCATATTTACTTGTGACTTATTAGGTGGAGGTCCTCCCTTCCTAGGCTTGGGTGGTTCTGTCTTCTTGTAAAAGCAATCCTTAGCAAGATGGTTGGTTCATTCACAAATGAAACATGCTCGACGTTCAGCTCATTCCTTCTTTTGAAAGTGGACAGGGTTTTTATTTTGATGAAAGGATTTCTTCTTAAATGTTTTATTTTGATTTTGGTGGAAAGGATGTTTCTTGTGTTGGGGAAAGGGTTTGGATTCAACATTGTTTACTTTGGGTTCTTTGGGTTCAAATTTTGTCATATTTTACTCTCTGAGTCTATGTTGCTCTTCGATTCTAATGGAATTAAACACTTGTTTAAGGGTAAGATCTCCTTGGGTATGGTTAAGGTTTTTGGCGAAATCTGACCAGGATTCGGGAAGTTTGTCTATAAGACAAGCTATCTAAAACGTTTCATCTAAGATAGATTCATTCACTTTTAATTGGTGAACTATATGTTCAAATTCATGAATTTGCTCATTCATTGGTTTAGAATCTAGCATTTTAAATTTGTTAAAATCAGAAGGTTTAAATCTTTTAATTCCCATATCATTTAAACCATACTTTTTCTCTAGTGTTTCCCACAGAACTTTAGCATTAGTGATAGTATAATATATATCATATAACCTATCAGATAAGGCTCCTAAGATTCTGTGTAGACAATGATACTCTATTTCTTGAGGTGTTCTCGGGATAGGAATGGAATCTGTGGAGGAAGATGAGGAAGATTGCCTAGTAACTGGTCTAGATGAAGATGAGTTGTCTGGTTCTACGACAGTTATTAGATTTAGAGTTGTTAACCAAAATCTCATTTGGTTTTGCCAACGACGGAAATTGTTCCCATCAAAATTCTCTGGTTTAGCAGACATAATTCCACTTGTAGCCATAATCTGATGATGAATGAATAGTTTTGTTATTATAATGCAACAGAAATATATAAAACATTCTTTCAACAGAATTATCATGTAGTGTAACATTTCGTTTTTAAGAATTGTAGATAGTATTAACATAAAAACCAGAATGCTAATCATGATACTATTCTAAACAGCACAAATTTAGATTCTTGCATTGTTGGAAAATATGAGCTGTTTAGATAGTAATTAACATGAATTAAGTTTTGAACAGTTGATTATTAAATCAGATAATATCAGATAAATATTATAACTCAGAAATAAAATTAATTCAAACAAAAAATAAATAGAGTTAGAAATACGGCCTGATGGTTGAGGCGTGCAACGCACTATCCCAAGAATCTAATCGTCTCCTCTCGTATAGGGCTACGCGACAAAAGTTCCCGGAGATACAACGACCCTCGGTCAGGCGACCTCCTTCTCGTCGGCACGAGCTTCAAGAAGGCTTTGCGAATTCTTCTTGACTTTTAGGGAACCAACAATGATTTAACAGCAAGAACACGGAGATGAAGAACAGAGCAGAGGAGAGAAAATGTTGTGTTTTTTATTGTGCTTCAACACTTGCAGGTTTAGGTCCTTTTATAGGGCAAAAACAACCGTTATTCATAAATCCAGAGTTAATATATTTTATTTACTCGCCCATTTTTTAATCATGTTAATAAATCTTAGCCGTTACAAAATATTTCCGTTACAAAATAAATTCGCAAAATTTTTATCACGTTTCCGTTACAAAATAAATTCGCAAAATATTTATCACATTTTCGTTACAAAATATTTCCATTAATCACGTTTTTAATCTGCAATCATATTAATTATAGTTTAATTATTCTAATTAACAAAAAACAAAATATAGCAGGTTAAGAGCCCCTCAATCAGGAGTTGTATTCGTGTCGGCAGGCCGTGCGTGCGCGCCACTCGACCCGACCCGACCCGAGCCCGGCCCGGCCGGCGCGCATGTGTGGTGTGGAGCATAACCTTTATTTTCTTCTAGGCATAGGAGAGAAAGGGAAGGCTTATAAAGAACCTATCTTCCCATCTCTTTTCCAATGTGGGACTAAAATTTTCCTCTTTTCATTTACAAACCCAAGTTTTAAGTTACAACTCCAACAATCCCCCACATAACTTAAAACTTAAAATACCTCAGAAATAAGATTAAAATAAGAACTAAAAAAACAAATAAATAAGATTGTCGGTTCCCTTATACTATGTAATAGGTGAAGGTACCTTTCGGTTTGAACCTTCACTTAGTGACATTTGTATAGATCTGTGAGAGGTTGGTGGACTTCGCCTTGAACCAGTCCCATTTATCGGATTTTTACAGAAAGCACACATAGTGCAATTTTGAAGAATTCTAAGCGGGTTGCGCTATTATCGACCTTGCGCAGGTATCTTCATGTGTGTTACTAGGGAGCAGCCCTGATCCCATAGTCGCGGCCTCACAACTACACACATATAGGTGAATCCTAATAAGGATGCGAGCAAGTAAGTATCCTGCCTCATGGGTCTTGAATTCATTAAGAGTTAGACTCAACCTTTCACTTGCTTTTTATGAGCACTGATCACCCTAGGGATGGGAGCAAATAAATTCAGTTCTCCTCATAATTAATCACTCATTTAGTTTGTTTCTACCCATTGAACCTCTGCGAGGTTGGGTTGCCACTGTAGTGATTTTTCTTATGGGCTTAACCCCATCCCCCTCGATGATTCTAGGACCACTGCCCTAGATAAGCCTTTACTTAAGTGATCTGCAAGATTTTTCTCTGATCTTACAAAGTCTAAGGCTATTATATGATTTTACATCTTATATCTCAAGGATTTGTGTCACACTTTCAAGTGTTGATTCATTTTCACATCTGTGTTCTCTTGATAGCATTTGTCAATCGCTGACCTGCAATCACAATTAATAGAAATAGCTGGTAATGGTTTTTGTATTAGTGGAATTTTAGTTAGTAAATCTTTTAACCATTTAGCTTCTATACTAGTAGTATCAAGAGCTATCATTTCTGATTCCATTGTACTTCTAGCCATTACAGTTTGTTTAGTAGTATTTCCATAAAACAGCTCCTCCTCCTAAAAGGAACACAAATCCTGTGGTGGATTTTATATCTACTGAGTCACTAATCCAATTTGCATCTGAATAACCTTCTAGTACAGATGGATAACCTTTATAGTGTAAACCATAATT
>BQKN01001054.1:51107-82206 GCA_022839385.1 Asparagus kiusianus
TTCAAAAATAAAAATGTAGCAGATTAAAGGCCCATTAATCCGGAGCGACATTTGTGTCCGCAGGTCGTGTGCGCGCGCCACCCGACCCGAACCCGAGCCCGAGCCTGGCCCGACCGGCGCGCGCGTGCGTGGTGTGGAGCATAACCTTCGTTTTCTTCTAGGCATAGGAGAGAAAGGGAAGGCTTATAAAGACTCTTTCTTCCTATTCCATTTCCTATGTGGGACTAAACTTTTCCTCTTTTCCTCTACAAAGTCAAGTTTTAAGTTATCTTTATTATAACTCCAACAGTTTGTGCAGTGATGGTTCAGACCATGCTTTGCACATGTAGGCAGCCAGTTCGACGATTCACCATTGTACAGTGATAGGACTGTTAGAGTAATGTCGTGTCGTAGGAGCTTTGAGGGGTTTGACTCGAGCGGTCATGATGACTCTGACGACACATTAATGTTGATGGCGACTGGGCGGCGAAATGCGGGCGTAGGCTATTCATGCATTAAATGTGATGTGACTTTTGATGATGCTTGGTAGGTTGTTCCATTGTTCAAGACGTGATGTATCGGGTTTGAATGGAGAGCATCTTTCGTCTTGGAGTTGGACATCTAGCATATCCCGGGGAACTGCTTTTCATCTCAAATTTGGATCGTGACGTATAGGTCGGCTGGCTCATCACCTGGGTCGTGCTTGCAGGTGCTATAGGAGTCAGCTAGTCAATCACTACACGTGACTGTTTCTCGTTGTTCCATTAGACTTGATCTTTTTTAGGGTATAATAGATCACAAAGGAATATGATTTTCAAATGAGATAATTTAGGTATGGACTAGGTTTTCGTTTGAGTTAATTTCAATAATTAAAGTGAGATGACTCAAATGAGTTTGTGTGTATAAAGATCTTTGCATCCTTGGTTGTAGGCACACTCTACAACTAACCAATAAAATCTCCTCACTTTAATGAGTCAATGAATGATATTATTTATTTGAATTACATAAAAAAATCTTTTTATTGTGGGACCCAATAAGAAAACCAATGTAATTCATCTATATAACTAGTTGTAGGCATTCTCTACAATCAATAATATAGAGAATTTGACTTTAGGTTTTGTTAGGTTGTGATCCCTTTCTAAGATTCTATTGTCATGCATAATTGGCTTGTAGTCACACGGATCTCATTCAGTCTAAGTATCGATTAACAGATGAAGCTGAACACAATTTGTACTGAATAAATCAAGCCTACATGTATACCTATCTATCATCTAATATCTATTACTATTATTAGAGAAGCTAGACTTTTGGAAAGTGAGCTTCATTTTAAAAAAATCTAAATATACCTTCAAGATTTAAATCTTTAGAGTTAACTTGAGGGCAAATGCGGAACAAAAATACAATAACTCTACCAAACTCTCTTAACAAGCCCATAACTACTCCGCCACGTTTAAAATTTGGCCTGTAACTAAAATCACAACTCCCTACATTATTGCATGTGGGAGAGAAGAAGGTAGAGATGCAGCTTTTGGATCTTTGGTCTCATTTGATAGATGTGGTATTTATTGCAAGAATCAAAATGAGATACCCTCATATTTCTGTATCAAGCACGCATCGTATGCACTGGAGTACTATGATGTAGTTCAATGAACATATTGCTTGGTAACTTTTACTACTTGGCGAAAGATGGAAGCTAAGAACATGGATTCAGATGTTATCAATCATATTTTAGGATTTGGAAGATCTAATAGAAGAATATTACATGTAATGTATTTATCTTTATGTACATCCTCCCTCTTCAATTAGATTTTTTCGAGTTTGGGATCAACGACCTTCCTTCAGCTAGTATTCATAGATTTGTAGATAATAAGGAATATTTAGAAAGATGTGGGTGTGGGGGGATCTCTATACAAAAAGAAAAGGAAAAAAGTCTAATGTTTACAAACACAACTTTCATCAAGCATATGAATTGCTTGTATAGTTCAAAACAATACAAGTTGCATCGTGGGTTCTTCTAATACAATATGTAATCAACTTTTTTCAGAGTAAAAAATCTGTCGGAACACCACATAGAAATGGGTGAGTTATACCATTCACGGATTAGTTTTCATGCTTCTTCAGTGACGCTCCACATCTGTAGCCGTAACGTGAGGAGCAACGGGTGCTTTTTAATCACTATTATATATGCTTACTGGGCTCCATTAATTGGGACATTTTCACAGTTTTAGGCATAAATAAAAGTGCCCCGCACCCAAAGTCCACATCGGTCCGGGTCGGGCTCGGGGATCCGCAATTTGTTCCATGAGCTACGGAGCTGATTCTCGCTGATTGCGGCCTCTGTACGTGCTGCGACTTTTGACTTGGATTGAAACTATGCGGAGTTGATTGGGCTACAAATTAGACAACAATTGATTGGTCCCAGTCTAGATTGACTTGGATGGGATTTAATCCGTCTTTCATGTTCTTATGGCCTGCAAACTTTACGTAGAAACCAACATCTTAATTAGTTCCCCACGTGACTATTTTGCTGCTGAATTTGCATTTTTTATTTATTTGGGTGAATGCAAACTTATGGGGGCGTATATGTACCTTTTTTTTTACTTTAAATCTATGAGGAACGAAGGAATTTCTGATGAGGGAATTTAGTTTACTAACATGACAGACAACAACTATATGCAAAACCCTCATCAAAATTTCCACCAGGAGAAATACAAAATTTAGATTAAGGACTTGGGTTCTAATAGAGTTCTTAACAGGAAGTGCTCTGTGGAAACGAATAACCCACAAATCTTTAACTGAGGAGATGAAGTTATAGGAGGGAGTCATTAAAGGGCATTGCTACAGGGACCCTCAAATGAGGGGACCCCAATGGGACAGGTGAGGTGTCAGTACCAGGGGGTGGGATTTACTGTTCATGAACAGTAAACCCACCCCCCGGTGCTGACACCTCACCTGTCCCATTTGGGTCCCCTCATTTGGGGTCCCTGGGGCATTTTTCGTCATTAAATCCTAGGTTCAAATGTAATACCTTCTCCAAAGCACAGTCGAGTTCAGTTAACAGCTCCAGCATTTCAGTTGGTATAAAATGTCCAGACTGACGATTTTTCCGTATCGTGAAAAGAAATCCTTGGGTTTTGCTCCAAAAAATCACATCCATAATTGCTAAATGATAATAAATAGCTCTAACAAACATCCGCATCTAAATGGGCTGTTTGGGGGTAAGATATCACAAGCCGAGGATTTAACTGGACCAAAAACATAACAGGCCCATTTCATCAGCATTCAAAACTGCGTAACCCTGAGAGCTTATCGCGAAAAACACAGGCACAAACAAATCATGAGCTCCTCTTCCTCTCTCCACTTACCACCACTCCCCACCGTCCTCCACCAAACAAAACTCTCCCCAAAACCCACAACAATACCAAAGTTGCATCCCTCCCCCACCCCCAAACTTTCAACAATTACAAATAAAACCCACCTCCCCATTTGCAGGAGAGAAGCCACCTTATCTCTTGCAAGCCTCCTCGTTGCTTCTCTTCTCCCAAACCCATCTCTTGCTTCTGAGTGCTCTCTTGTTGCTGCCCCCTCTGGGCTTGCTTATTGTGATCAAGTTGTGGGGTATGGGCCTGAGGCTGCAAAGGGGCAGCTTATTAAGGTTTTCTTTTTTCTTTTTTTGGTGCATTTGAACCCCCTTTGTAACTCTTGTTTTATATTTTTTGTTTGTACTTGTTGCATGTTTGTGTAGGCTCATTATGTGGGGAGATTGGAGAATGGGAAGGTGTTTGACAGTAGCTATGGGAGGGGGAAGCCACTCACGTTTCGCATTGGCGTCGGGGAGGTAAATTGTAAATTTTAATTTTAATTTTTTGATTTAGTGGAATTTATCAATTGTCTAAGAAGTATCAGTACAATTGAATGTTGTGATTGAATTAGACAATTAGCATGATCACTTAGGCCAGTTGTAATTTCTAAAATAGTGTAATTTTGTCAGAGGTATCGACACAACTGAATGTTATGATTGAAGTATATAAATAGCTTGATCTTGGTGTCTTTGGCAACTCCACAAAACTAATTTTAGTGGGTGCAACTTTGGTCCAAATGTTAGTTTTTATTTTGGTAACAATGGTCCAAAGTTGAACTAGTATTCTTTAGTTCAAAATTTAGGCTTTAAACTAGTTCTTTTTTGAACCACCCTCTACTGCCTAGTTATAAGAAAACTAGACTTGGCCTATCTCTTTTTGAAGTTGCCAAACACAACCTATAAGCTCTCATTGGTATAATTTAAACTGTTGCAAAAACAATGTTAACATGTTAAGGCAATGTCATACATGTAGAGACGAAATTGAGCCTCTCGGAATGTTAGATTGATTTTTTCTAACACATGTATTGGAAACCAATTAATCCAATGGTTTAATTTATTAGACTCCAAGTGTTTATTTAACTTCATACTCTTTGTAATTCTTTCTTATGGGATTGTACTCAGATGACATTTGTAATAATATAAAGTCTAAGAAGCCAGAGAACCATGAAGATTTATGTTCAAGAATCATTGTCTAATTATAAGTCTTGTCTTGAGCCGCAAATGTAACTTGATTAGTTCATCATCGTCATCATAGTCAATTCTTTCCCCTTTTAGCACTTGTTTATGCAAAGCACCATCATCTAGTATTTAGTTTTCCCCCTTATGTAGCTCATTTGAAAGTACCTGCGGGGGGGGACGCTGTGTTGAATAGGGTAATTGCTAATCTAATCCGATTTTAATGCCAAAATAAAACTTACTAATAATATCCTAGCAATATGATGTGTACAATTAATATATGCAAGGATATAGAAATAAACAAAGGGCGATATAAACGTGAGACAAAAGACGATATGAAAATATACAGGAGAAAGAGTGTGTCAATGCCAAACTCAAACACAAACAAATGATCACGGGGTTCGTTCGACTCACGACCTACATCTTCGCTCCTCACCCTCGAGGAGAATCTTCACTATATCACAAAAATACTACACAATCGGTTTTCAACGCTCACCGATAAACGTTTACAACTCACACAATTGTCAATACACAATACACTCCTCTAAGTGTTGGCTTAGCCCGTGTCATCTCCCTCAAGTGCTCGGAATTACTACCTCTCTTTAAGATTTACAACCAACTCCACTTCTTTTGGAATTGACCATGTCTCTCACTAACCACTTCTCTAAGTAACCTTGTGTATTGCTATGTGTTCTCTTAACAATAAAGCTCAAATACAAAGAATTTGCTATCTAATAAGAATGAGAATGAAATTGTAAGCTCACACAATGATACAACCTCACAACCCAAATACTATGTGTGAAATACTTAAGCTCAATGTGTGTGTGTGTAATCAATGAGAAATAACAAAATCAAACTCAACTTAATCTAGCAAATATATGTATGAATCAAAATAAAACTAAGCTAGATTAAAGAGTTATAAAAACTTTTCTAAATAGGTGCAAAGAGACGTAGATGAGAATTGAGGTTGAACTCTTCAAAACCGAAATTGAAAGCTTCTTCTCTTTGTGAAAACTTCTTCACATAAACAAAACTAACTTTTTCTCTCTTGAAAACTCAGAAACAAATAGCCCAAAACATGTGTAAAACTGCCTTTTGAAAAACCAAGTGTTGAGGGCTATTTATATCAACTCAAAAGAATCAGCAAAAACTAGCCGTTATGCCAAAAATTCCCGATTGGTTGACTGGTGATGTGTCGTCGGTCGACTGATAATATGACCGTTGGAAAATCTAACAAAACAACAAAAATCGGTCGACTAATGATATCACGTCGGTCAATCGAAGGATAGCTATCGGTCGACTGATACATGTGTATCGGTCGACTGATGACCCTAAGAAAATAAGTGCTAAAAAACTTCTCTGGTCGGTAGACTGGTGGTCTCACGTCGGTCGACCGAAGTACCATCATCGATCGACTGATTAGAATCAATCAGTAGACAGTAGACTGATATATGATATATCAGATAATCAATTTTCCAGAAATGTTGGCTTTCTAAAATCAATTAAAAATAATAAATTAACTCCAAAAATCGTAAAATTTTAGAAAATGTTTATAAACATGAAAACAAACATGTTGGAAAAAGAATTTCTCAAATTGCATTTCCCATTTGTGAAAACTCATTTATTTTGTAAACTGTTAAACAATATGAAATCGTCAAAACTTGATTTTTGATGAAATCATTCCAAACAAGTTTTGGAACTCTTTTCAATAGATTAATTGATGAGGACATCCAGGCACGTGCATAGGACTTTCGCCGTGTTTATCAGCGTAGGAGACGCCGTATTTCAGCCATGCATCAGATCGCAGGGATATGGTTCTGATATTTAGATTTTAGTTATTTTTCAGTTAGTAGTTGATTTCTGATTAGAATTGTTGTTAGTTATTTAGTTTGTTATTGGATGAGGTTGAGAGAGATTTGATTGAGCTTTTAAATTCTGTAATATTCTCTATATAAATCATCATTGTAATCAGAATAAAAAAAGATTATTCGAAAATTAGTTGCAATTACCTGTGTTTGAACGTGTGAAACGTGGGTGTGAAACCCTAAGATCCCTCCCCTGTTCTTTCTGTTCAAGCAGCCGCCGGGCTCCTCTCTCCCCACCTCCGCCATCCCCATCTCCGACGGCTTCGACAACCGCCGCCATCATCCACGCAAACGAGCAGCTCCACCGCCGCCTGCATCTCCATCCGAGTCTCGAAACCCTAGTCGCCGCCCTCAGCCTCCGCCGCTCGATAACCACCGTCGAACTCCTCCACCTCCTCCACTTCCGACAGTGCCGCCCTCTACCGCGTCCCAGATCCGCCCGTCGTCGCCCTACCCGTCGAAGATCGCCGCCGTTCCTCGTCCTCGAGCCGCCAGGGCCCGCGTCTCCTCAGATTGGAGTTGAACCGAACGGGTTTTGGGCCTAAAGTTTGAACAGACCCGACCCTATATATATTTGGATCTGGTCTACTTTGGTTCATTGAGTGGTTTATTTTGGTTCAGACTTGATCGGTTCAGTTGGACCAAACCTTGATTCAGACCCAATCTGCATTGTTCCGAATTTCGATTCCGCAGTTCGTTGGTGTATGGCTGACCCTGACGCTGAAGACAACGATCTCGTGCTTGATCCAGAGACTGGTATTGTTGATTTGCAGCTTTCCTCGTGGTTCGATTACCGGACGTTCGAGAGTGTTCCTGAATACGTCGAACGCGTGACCCATCAGCTTGTAGACAGTGTGGAGAGCAGTTTGGGCATTAGTTCGTGGCACCGACGTTTTCATCCAGATACGCCGCTTCATCCTAATTACGTAGCTCTTGGAGGAGAACTCCCGCCACTCAGATTCGGAGTTGTTACACCGCCTCCAGAGGATCCTCCCATTGAACCAGTCCAACCCGACGAAGGTTTAATTTTCTTACGCCCAAGTATTTTCGGAATTGCTATTGCATGCATGTTATTATCAATCTTAATATCAATTGCGATTATGCTGTATTCAGTTTGAATAGTGAGCGAGTGATTCTGTTGCTGAGTATTTCTGCTTATCTAAATATTATAAATTGAACTGTATTAAGAGAACAAATCATTACATTAATTATCGGAATAATTTTATAAAAGGTTCAAACTTAGTACATTGCAGCTTTTGCTTAAAAACCATCGTTCGCTTCATTTTACTCTTGAACTTCCTGCTTAGATTGATCGCTGATTTGGTGAAGCATTGTTGTCGCTGATCTTGCACCTGCATTTACATTGTTTCACATCATTTTTGGTATCAGAGCATGGTTCTAAGTTAGGAATTTTATTTTATTTTCAGGTTAGGAAATTGTTTTAGTTGAGTCTTTATAAAAAAATCATCTCATTAGCTGTTAGAACACACATTTCATCTTTTAGTTGTAGTGCATGCCCACTCGTACAGGTTTACCCTATCGATTGGGAGAGTCAAGTGAGTCAACTAGTGAGCCCAGTATGTCAGGCAACACAGATCCCGAACTCCTTAAGCAAATCGCTGAGTTAGCACGACAAATAGGTAATTTAGCCTAGGAGAGCCAAGCTACCCGCGAGATCCTGAATGACAATAACGAGAGATTAGCGAGGCTCGAAGAAGCACGTGTTGCTACTCCTCCACCGAACGATCAAGGCTTTGGACCCATCGCACCACCACCACAAGGCTAAGGTTATGGGCACTTCGCTCATCGACCCCCACATCAACTTGTACCTGACTTGGATGCGCAATATTTGAGGAGCATTAAGGTCAACGCACCAACCTTTGACGGCAAGCTCGACCCTCAAGCTTTCTTGGACTTGCTGAAGAACATGGATCGCTACTTTGATTGGTACGCCCTGACGGAACCCCGAAAGGTCAAATTCGCAGCTATGAAACTCACCGGACCCGCCTGCCAATATTGGTCCAACCTCGAAACGCTAAGACATATTAGAGGTGAGTTACTAATTACAACTTGGCGAGAAATGGCAGATGAACTGAAACGAAAATACCTCTCGCCATCGTTTTATCATAGACTGTTAGACAAGTGGCATCGTCTCACTCAAGGAACCAAGTCTGCGAAAGAATATGTTGCGCAATTCGACGAATTGTTTACTCGATGCAGCACCATTGAGCAAGAGGCACCAATGAAGGTCTTGTCAAAGTTTAGAGCTGGATTGAGAAACGACCTTCAAGTTGAACTCTTTGTTAGAGGAGTAGACACCCTTGAGAGAGCTTACGCATTAGTTCAAGATTTGGATGAAGCCAAATCCCATAGGAATCAGGACTTTAGAACTTATTCCTCCCAGTCTTCCCGTGCCACTACCTCTAGTCAGCCTCCGAGTCGATCTAACCCTAGTTCTTCCCAGCCTAAAGTCGACCCCAAAGGCAAGGAGTCGGAGAGAGATTTCTCCAAGATCGGCCCTCACGTCAAGTGCTATAAATGCCAAGGGTATGGACACGTTGCTGCGAACTGTCCGACCCGTCACAAGGTTGCTATCATCGATGGACAATACGAATTTGAACCTGAACTTGATAACGACGAGTTTATCCATCAAGTTGACGATGATACCGATGATTTCGAGGATGATGCAGATGATACTGTCTTAGGTTGTCTTAGGCAAATTGAAACTCCTACCGTATCAGTCGTCAGATGCGCCATCTCCCAACCCAAGGCTGTTGATGATTGGAGACGTACCTCCATTTTTCATACGTTCACAAAGATTGGTGATAAAAATTATAAAGTGATCGTGGACAGTGAAAGCTGTATTAACGTGGTCTCCTCAGCAGTAATCGCTAAGCTTGGTCTTAAAGTTGTACCTCATCCTAATCCATACAAAGTATCATGGATTAACGACACCGCACTCAATGTCCAAGAGAGATGTTTAGTCCCTCTCTAATTTTCCATTTATAAGGACAAAGTTTGGTGTGATGTTCTGAAAATGGATGTGGGTCAAGTTATTCTTGGAAGACCCTGGCTATTTGATAACGACGTTCATATCTTCGGGCGATCCAATATGCTATTATTCGAACATGATGGGAAGAAGGTCAAGATCCTTCCGGTTTAACCGAAAGGTAATGACAAGAAGCCCGATCCAAACAAGTTTTTCCAAGGCGTTAATCTAATTGGGGCCAAAGAGATTGATCGTGAACTGGTCAATGGAGCTCCTATTTTCGCCCTCGCTGCTAGAGAAGCCCCCAAGGATATTGCTAATACTGCTCCCCAGAAGTCGCTCCTGTGTTGGAAGAATTCTCTGACGTCTTCCCTGAGGACCTCCCGGACCAGTTACCCCCGATGCGTGATATTCAACACGCAATTGATTTAGTCCCGGGAGCAACCCTTCCCAATTTGCCTCACTATCGAATGAACCCCAATGAGCATGCAGAGTTAAAGAGGCAAGTTGATGAGTTGCTGAAGAAAGGCTTTGTGAAAGAAAACATGAGCCCTTGTGCGGTTTCCGTATTACTAACGCCCAAGAAGGATGGTACATGGCGTATGTGTGTGGATAGCCGTGCAATCAATAAGATCATGGTGAAATACCGTTTCCCCATTCCCCGGTTGGATGACATGCTTGACTTAATGTCTGGAGTCACCATCTTCTCTAAGATTGATCTTAAGAGTGGTTACCACCAGATTCGCATACGTCCTGGTGATGAATGGAAGACCGCTTTCAAGACGAAAGACGGATTGTATGAGTGGATGGTCATGCCCTTTGGCTTGACTAACGCTCCGAGTACTTTTATGAGAGTGATGACTCAAGTACTCCGCCCCTTCACAGGAAAATTCTTGGTGGTGTACTTTGACGATATCCTTATTTACAGTAATTCTCGTGAGCAACACGTGGACCATCTGCGTCAAGTCTGTGCTGTGTTAAGAAAAGAACAACTTTATGCTAACCTAAGAAATGTACTTTTCTTACACACCAAGTCATTTTTCTAGGATTTGTAGTCTCTTCTGAAGGAGTATCCGCTGATCCTGAGAAAGTTAGGGCTATCGAAGAATGGCCCGAACCTAAGAACATCAGAGATGTTCGAAGCTTTCACGGGCTCGCTATATTTTATCGTCGGTTTATCAAGGGTTTTAGCACCATCATGGCCCCTATTACCGATTGCTTAAAGAAAGGTGAGTTCGAGTGGTCAAAGACTGTTACCAAGGTATTTGTAGAGATCAAACAAAGAATGTCGCAGGCACCTGTTATGCGCCTACCTGATTTTTCTAAGGTCTTCGAAATTGCGTGCGATGCCTCTGGTATTGGCATAGGTGGAGTTCTATCTCAAGAAGGACATCCCGTTACTTACTTTAGTGAGAAACTGAATGATACTAGGCAATGTTATTCCACCTATGATAAAGAGTTCTATGCGGTAATACAATCTCTTCGTCACTGACGCCATTACCTACTACCGAAAGAATTCGTTATATATTCTGACCACGAGGCCCTTCGATATATTCACTCCCAAAAGAAGCTAAATGCTAGGCATGGTCGTTGGGTTAAGTTCCTCCAGGACTACACCTACACGATTAAACATAAAGCAGGAGTAGAGCATAAGGCCGCCGACGCACTCAGTCGCCGCATGCACCTTCTCTCAATCATGAGTGCGGAAGTAGTTGGCTTTGAGAAAGTCAAAGAACAGTATGAATCGTGCCCTGATTTTAGCGAAGTTTATACTTTGTTGAATGATGGAGTGACCCGTGAGATTGATGTCTTTCTCCTGAAGGATGAATATCTTTTCCATTTTCGCAAGTTGTGTATTCCCGACACCTCGCTGAGAGAATTCTTGATTTGGGAACTACACGCTGGAGACCTTGCAGGACATTTTGAGAATAACAAGACTGTCGAAGCAGTTGAATGTCGTTTCTATTGGCCAAGTATTAAACGTGACGTTGTTAGACTAGTGGGTCGATGTCACACCTGCCAACTAGCTAAGCAACGTAAGTAGAACACTGGCCTGTACACCCCTCTCCCTGTCCCAAATTGTCCCTGGCAAGATATCAACATGGACTTCGTGTTAGGACTCCCAAAGACAATTAGAAAACACGATTATGTCCTTGTTGTTGTGGACCGATTCTCCAAAATGGCCCACTTCATACCGTGCTCCAAAACTTCCGATGCTTCTCATGTAGCCAAGTTATACTTTAATGAAGTTGTTAAACTGCACGGGCTTCCAAAAACAATTGTATCCGATAGGGATGTTAAATTTACTAGTTATTTCTGGAAAACCCCTTTGGCACAAAATGGGAACTAAGCTGCAATTCTCGACGGCGTTTCATCCCCAAACCGATGGTCAGACTGAAGTAGTCAACATGAGCTTAGGAAACCTATTGAGATCGCTAGTAGGCGAAAATCTTAGGGATTTGGATCAACATCTGCCTACTGCTGAATTTGCTTATAATAACTCTGTTAATAGGTCTACAGGTGTCAGTCCAGCTAAAGTAGTGTATGGTTACAAACCTAGACAGCCTATAGATCTTGTCCTCGTGTCTGCACATCACAGAGTATCTGAGTCAGCATCTGCATTTGCATCTCGCATCCATGACTTGCATAAAGAAATCAGTATAAAGATCAATGACAGCAATACTAACTATAAAATGCGAGCAAATCTAAGAAAGAAGTTTAAAGAATTTAGTGTAGGCGATTATGTGATGGTCCGGATACGTCCGGAACGGTTTCCTCCGGGAACTGTTAAAAAGTTACATGCACGAAGTGCAGGACCTTTTAAAATTCTCAAGAAAATTAATGATAATGCTTATGTTCTCGACCTTCCTGAAGGTTTTAATATTGGTTCGACTTTTAATATTGAGGATTTAGTAGAGTACAAAGGCCCACATTTTAACCCTGACAACCCACTGGTTGATGAGCCTACCCCTGAGCCTATTTCTGAGACCTTCCCTTTACCTCCACTTCCCCAGATATCACCTACATATACAGCACATGACATTGATGCTATTATTGATGATCACATTGTTTCTACTAGCAATGGTGGTATCCGCAGGTATTTGGTTCGTTGGAAAAATAGACCTGAGTCTGATGATACTTGGCTCGATCGAGGTGATTTACAGAGGCTGGATCCAGATCTTCTTGAGCAGTATGACAGCCGTCTTGATTTACACTCAACAGGGTCGAGTTCTCTCCCACCTGGGGAGAATGATGAGGACATCCAGGCACGTGCACGGGACTTTCGCCGTGTTTATCAGCGTAGGAGACGCCGTTTTTCAGCCATGCATCAGATCGCAGGGATATGGTTCTGATATTTAGATTTTAGTTATTTTTCAGTTAGTAGTTGATTTCAGATTAGAATTGTTGTTAGTTATTTAGTTTGTTATTGGATGAGGTTGAGAGAGATTTGATTGAGCTTTTAAATTCTGTAATATTCTCTATATAAATCATCATTGTAATCAGAATAAAAAAAAGATTATTCGAAAATTAGTTGCAATTACCTGTGTTTGAACGTGTGAAACGTGGGTGTGAAACCCTAAGATCCCTCCCCTGTTCTTTCTGTTCAAGCAGCCGCTGGTCTCCTCTCTCCCCACCTCCGCCATCCCCATCTCCGACGGCTTCGACAACCGCCGCCATCATCCACGCAAACGAGCAGCTCCATCGCCGCCTGCATCTCCATCCGAGTCTCGAAACCCTAGTCACCGCCCTCAGCCTCCGCCGCTCGATAACCACCGTCGAACTCCCCCGCCTCCTCCACTTCCGACAGTGCCGCCCTCTACCGCGTCCCAGATCCGCCCGTCGTCGCCCTACCCGTCGAAGATCGCCGCCGTTCCTCGTCCTCGAGCCGCCAGCGCCCGCGTCTCCTCAGATTGGAGTTGAACCGAACGGGTTTTGGGCCTAGGGTTTGAACAGACCCGACCCTATATATATTTGGATCGGGTCTACTTTGGTTCATTGAGTGGTTTATTTTGGTTCAGACTTGATCGGTTCAGTTGGACCAGACCTTGATTCAGACCCAATCTGCATTGTTCCGAATTTCGATTCCGCAGTTCGTTGGTGTATGGCTGACCCTGACGCTGAAGACAACGATCTCGTGCTTGATCCAGAGACTGGTATTGTTGATTTGCAGCTTTCCTCGTGGTTCGATTACCGGACGTTCGAGAGTGTTCCTGAATACGTCGAACGCGTGACCCATCAGCTTGTAGACAGTGTGGAGAGCAGTTTGGGCATTAGTTCGTGGCACCGACGTTTTCATCCAGATACGCCGCTTCATCCTAATTACGTAGCTCTTGGAGGAGAACTCCCGCCACTCAGATTCGGAGTTGTTACACCGCCTCCAGAGGATCCTCCCATTGAACCAGTCCAACCCGACGAAGGTTTAATTTTCTTACGCCCAAGTATTTTCGGAATTGCTATTGCATGCATGTTATTATCAATCTTAATATCAATTGCGATTATGTTGTATTCAGTTTGAATAGTGAGCGAGTGATTCTGTTGCTGAGTATTTCTGCTTATCTAAATATTACAAATTAAACTGTATTAAGAGAACAAATCATTACATTAATTATCGGAATAATTTTATAAAAGGTTCAAACTTAGTACATTGCAGCTTTTGCTTAAAAACCATCGTTCGCTTCATTTTACTCTTGAACTTCCTGCTTAGATTGATCGCTGATTTGGTGAAGCATTGTTGTCGCTGATCTTGCACCTGCATTTACATTGTTTCACATCATTAATAGACTTGAGAAAAGATATAAAATAGTGTAAACAAGTCTTTAATCCATAAGCACATTATTTTCCAGATAAAGATGATAAATATGAAACGAATGTGTGTGTGTGTGTGTGTGTGTGTGTGTGTGTGTGTGTGTGTGTGTGTATATATATATATATATATATATATATATATATGTTTCATATTTATACGGTTAAACTTGAAAGCGATAAACCAAAAACGTGTATGTGTGTAATTTTTGAGCTTATAAGCATAACACATAAAGTAAACTCCTAAAGTACAAATAATATACCCAAGACAAATGATTTTCGTTTGAGCTCGATCTTGGTAGCGGGATGAAGCGTGATATTGTCTTTGACTTGAATTGCGACGACTTCATTCCGATTTCCTTCCAATCTCCTTTGAATATCATCGTGAACGTGCAATTCCATTCAACCTCCAACTGAGGATCTTTGTGTAGAATACCTAACAAACAAATAAACACTCGACAAATATTGTTAGGAATTGTTTGTTAATCATCAAAACTAGATTAGATAGTAGGCTCATAAACATGAGACCTAACATCATTGTCTTGAGATATTAAGTAGAGATGATGGATGAAAATGGGATCTTTGAGGTGTATTGGTTCATATGGTGGTCCAGGGCCAAAGGCTGCATCTATATTCATATATGAATTTTTCAAGTGCATGTACACATTACATATATGCTGAGAATAAGACATGGGATATTCTGAAATTTCCCATGTGTGGTGCTACAAAAATCAGATTGAAGGTGTTAGAGTAGTTAATGTACTAGAATAGTTTATTTAGTCCTACATTGGAAATCATGCATATAAATTTATCTTTTCTATAACTAAAACCTTAAGCGTTTGAATCAACATCATAGTAGTTTGTTAAGATTTATGATTTCCTCTCGTAGTAATTGGCATATATCCTGATTTTCTTGTAACATGTATAAACTGCTCAATGCTAGGATTCTTTGATATTCAAACATATTTGAGATAAGAAAATGTAATCTGCTGAATTTAATAGAACAAATGTGATACCCGAGAGTTTTTTTTTCCAGTTTACCCTTCTCTTTGTTTGTATTGTTCTTTTATGTATTTCTCTTTCACAACACGATACTGGTGGTGAGTGTAGGTTATCAAAGGATGGGATCAGGGTATTCTAGGTGGTGATGGGATTCCACCTATGCTTACAGGTATGTACAACTCTTCTATATTTTCTCTGAAATGCCATTATGTTATGCTAAATAATTTAGTTGCTTTAACACTTTGTTTAGGTGGTAAACGCACATTAAAGCTTCCTCCTGAACTTGGATATGGTGTGAGAGGTGCAGGTTGCAGGGGAGGTGAGGTTTCTTGTGTTTAAATTACTGAAGTTGTCAAACTTATGTCCTCTTTTTTTCTTTTTTTCTTTTCTTTTTTTTTCTTTTTTTCCTTTTTTTTTCTTTTTTTTATTTGTGTTACTGCCTTTTAACATTTGAGAATTTACGGCTATGTGCTTCAGAATCATATCGTAACATCTTTATGGATAAGTTTCCAACTCTCACATAGTTTTTGAGTAACTTCGCCTCTCACATACTATGATAAAAATCCCAATTTTCTACTTGTGTTCATTATTATATTTAATCTTTTTCCGAACACGAGCCATGCATTTCCAGCAATCATGACAACTAACAGCCAAATGGTTTTAACTGTTTATGGACTTCATCATATGTGGACTAACCAGATTTAAGTTGTGTGATTCTGATATGGGTAACTAAATTGGGGCTCTCTGGAAGTTGAATGAATCTTAACCAGGAACATTTCACATAAAGGGCCCTTTAAAGAAACTCATATTAATGAGGAAATGACACACATCCCACTACTAATTTTAAATCAAAATGATACATAAAATGCAATGAATGACATCAGTATTTAATGAAAAATAGTTAAAATATAGTGCAATCAGAATACTATATTAGTGTAATTACTGACTTTAAACTGCAAGCATGGGCTCAGGTTGCATTCTATGTTTTTGTATAAAGGGCTCTTAGTACAACGTATTTTTTCTTTATTAAACATACTCAAATTAATCCAAATATGTAAACTGTCAAATATTGACCTTAACTTTTTAACTTCATCGTACGCATCTTCCAAATTAACTGTCCTATGGGTCTAAATCGTTATGAATATATATGATTTCTGTTAGTTATACTCATTAAAAGAGTTCCAAAACAGTCAATAAAATTCATGCTGCTTGTATAAACTAAGTTTAATTCTCAAAGGTTGGCTTTGTGTCTTCAGGTTCATGCATCATACCTCCAGATTCGACTCTTTTGTTTGATGTGGAGTTCATTGGCAAGGCATGAGCTGCTTCTGTCTATAATCATCATAGTAATTGATGTTATCTGCATTACAAATGTATTGAAGAATACTTTGCATGGCTATACATGTATTGTTTGGATGTACCTAGATAAGGCTTTATGAGAGAAGAGATTTATACTTTGGCCATATTTTTCGTAATCAGGAAGTATTGTTTTATTTTTCTTTGAAATTGATCTGACACCATTTTTAAGATCCTTTCGATTGCACATAAGTCCAAAATTTTAGTGAGGGCTGAGGATTACAATTTTTTACTCTAAAGATAATGATCTTTTGATGCCCTTTACTTCTAATGACACTGCTAAAAAACTAGGCATCCTAGACGGAAAAATCCGTCTAGGATACACAGAATTCCGTCTAGGATGTGTATCCTAGACGGAATTCCGTCTAGAATAGCCGTCTAGTTTGTTTCCGTCTAGGATGCAGTATTCTAGACGGAAATTCCGTCTAGAATACATCCTAGACGGAATATTCTAGACGGAATTCAAAACCGTCTAGAATACATCCTAGACGGATTATTCTAGACGGAATTTCCGTCTAGAATAATTTATTCTAGACGGAAATTGATTTTTTTTATTTTTAATTTTTTTTATTTTTAAAAAAGTATTCTAGACGGAATTTCAGCATCCTAGACGGAATTTCCGTCTAGGATAATAAGCTACAGTAGTTTTTTTTTTTTTTGCAGAATCTACTTTGAGTGCATGTACAAAGTATTGAACAAAAAAAAATTATATTCATATCCAACACAATCTAATTATATTCCAATATCAAATCTCATTATATTCAAATAATACATTCACAAAAATAGTAGAGAGATATATAAATTGTTTACAAACTTTTATAGATACATAAATTATGATAGCATGTATTTCTTTCAAAATGATTTATTGACCTCTTGACACGCTCATCTGGCTCGATGTCAACAATGAGGGTCTGCACTATTTCATATCCATAAGCAGACATAGACTTCTTGAGCTCCTCTTTGACAGCTTTAGCAATATCATTCTCCTGTGCCAATGTATCATCCAGGTTCAGCTTTGGAACGCTTGCTCTGATCACTGAAGTTACAAGCAAGCAATCTCAGTTCTTACAAAAAATAGCATCATTGGAATTCTATGATTAAGTTGAAGTAGAAAATGAAATCCGTATCATCCAGGTTCACCTAAATTTTCTTATAATAAGTACTTTCACTGCTTTTCACTATCTTCAAGGGGGGGGAACTCCCAAATAACAGAATTCCTCTTTTTTCTCATGTGTTAAGAGTTATATCAGCCTATCAATCTTCAAAAATATCTTAGCATAGAAATAAAACGAATAAACATATCCCTGCATGATTAGTAGCATGATTGGCAGCAGTGGTTCTTATAGATCTAAGTCAAGGACTGGTAGTTTAAGTGATATTTTAAATCAGTTGAAGAATTTAACTGTACATCGCATATGCATTGACACTTCAGAGAGAAATGACATGTAATATGCACACTGATGCTTCAGAAAGAAAGAGCATGAAGTGGAATCAGAAAAGAATAGCAGACAACTGAAGCAAAATACCTCAAACGGATCTCTTCTGTTATGACATCTTTCACATCATCTGCAGTCGTAATTTGAAAAGGTAATGCACGATTTACAGAATTTAAAATTACAACATGCTCCGCAGCAACCTACAAACGTGGATAAACAAGCCAAGTTACCATTTCACACAACCCAGGATAAGAAGGTAAAACAATTTACTAGTCACAAGTTCCTAGTGCTAGTTCCAAAACATATGCCATTTCATTCAAGAAATTAGAACCACAATGTAGCATCCATAGAAATCCTAGACGAATATGCTGTCAAAACAGGGATATAAAATTATAAAACAAATTAAAAGTTAGAAAATTCTGGCCTGATCGGGAGCAGTCGTGATAACACTGCCCTAGAAGATTAAGGACCCGCCTATCGCCCTGGCGTAGTTTGTCCTCTCTCCCCTAGCGGTAAAAACCCCCGGAATCGGCCGGCCTCTGCACTCGGGCGTGAGTCACAGAGCTTATGCTCAGACGAAAACGGTTGCCCAGTAAATAAGAAAATGTAGCCGAAATTTCTTGGAGGTATAAGAGTAGAGAGAAGACGAGAGCTTAGAAGGTTTACTCTTCGTTGGTGTTTATCAGAATGAGCTCCAGGCCTCCTTTTATAGGTGATGAGAGGTGTAACCCCCGCTAAATCCAAGGGACCGTTACGCACCAGTTATGCTTCCGTTACCCGCATGCAGCCGTTACAGAATGTGTAAAACGTGCAAAATAAAAGCTTGAGAAGCAAAAAGGTGTGCGTGTGCGGCTGCGGCGTGGCGTGGCGCGCGTGCGGGCGAGGCGAGCGAGGCGTGGCGCGCGCGCGTGTGGTAGAAATGCAAAGCCCACAAAACCCAAAACACTATTCAAAGCCCAATAAGGAGAGAACCAATATATACCCTTCACTATTCATTTCATTTTCCTATGTGGGACTATTCTCAAAGGCAAAATTGCCTTTTCATGAACAAGTTTCCCAACAGTCCCCCCCAAAAGGCAATATTGACTGAAAATAATAAATCAATAGATAAATCACAAAATAAATATAGGTTGGGCAACCTTTCGTATCGTGAATTCGGGAAAGGTAGCTTTCGGCTTTGAACCTTTCCTTAGTGAGTTCATCGCCACCTGAGGGACATAATGGACTAGGCCTTGAATTAGGTCCCTTGGATCAGGTATTGATAAAAACACACACAATACGTTTTCGTCTATTGAGCTAAGCGGGTTGAGCGTTAAAGGCCATGCTCACAAAAAACTGACTCATGAGAGTTTCTAGGGGTCAGCCCTGCCCCCCCCCCCCAACCGTGGCCATCACGGTTCCTCTCACGTAGGTAAGTCCTCAAAGGGTACTACAGCTGTTTATTTAATACCCCCCACAATACACGCGTTGGACTTATTAAGAGTAAAACTCAGCCTAGCCAGCTGTATCATAAGAGCTTCGTCACCATAGAGAAGGGGTAGTAGCAAATGCTACATAATGATATAAAAATATATCTAGGTCGATGCTCCACACGAGAGTCACTTGTCCAGCTTGTTTCTACCACATTGAACCGACATTGGGACTATGTCTCCAAATAAGGGTTGGGTTGCCGCTGTCAGTGACCTCATTTATGGGCTTAACCCCATCTCCCTCGATGAATCCAGAATCACACTCCTGGATAATCCCTTAGTCAAAGGGTCAGCAAGATTTTTCTCAGACTTTACAAAGTCCAAGACCACAACTTTGCCTAATAGGCGTTGTACAGACTTATATCTTATTTGAATATGTCTGTTATGTTTTTTATTTACATGTACTTGCTTTAGAAGCTCTATGGTAGATCTAGAATCAGAGTGAATGGAAATAGGAGGAGAGGGTTTAGGGACCAAAGGAAGTTCAAAGAGAAGATCTTTTAACCATTCGGCTTCTGTGCAAGTAGTATCAAGAGCAATCAGCTCAGATTCCATGGTGCTCCTGGCAATTATTGTTTGCTTACATGATTTCCAGGATACAGCAGCACCACAAAAAAAAATACATATCCAGATGTAGACTTTACACTGTTGGAATCCGTGACCCAGTTAGCGTCACTATACCCTTCTATAGCATCAGGGTAACCAGTGTAAGTCAAGCAATAGTCAATTGTGCCTTTCAGATATTTGAATACTCTTTCTAAGGAAGACCAATGATCTTTGCTAGGGTTGCTAGTATACCGACTCAGTCTCCCTACAGCATAAGCTATATCAGGTCTGGTTCGGTTGGATATGTAAAGAAGAGATCCAATCATCTGAGAATATTTTAACTGGGAGACAGGTTCACCTTCATTCTTCTTCAAGGATATAGAAGAATCATAAGGTGTGGAAACAGGTTTAGAGTTATGAAAGTTGAATTTGATTAGCATTTTATCAATGCTATGGGAAAGACTCAAAGATATTCCTCTAGTGTCTCTAGAGATTTTCATTCCAAGTATCATGTCTGCAAGACCTAAGTCTTTCATATCAAAGTTTTTGGAAAGATAATCCTTAACCTTTGAAATTAATTCAAGTGTTGTTCCAAAGATAAGGATATCATCAACATAGAGACAGAGAATGACATAGTCATTGTTTATCACTTTAGAATAGACACATTTATCGTGTTCATTCACAGTGAAGCCATATTGTGTAATGACGTTGTCAAATTTCTGGTGCCATTGTTTAGGAGCTTGTTTAAGACCATACAAAGATTTAACAAGCTTACAGACTTTGTTTTCCTGACCCTTGGCAATGAGGCCTTCAGGTTGGTGCATATAGATCTCTTCATCTAAATCACCATTCAGGAAAGCAGTCTTGACATCCATCTGATGTATGATTAGCTTATGGATAGCAGCAAAGGCTAATAATACTCGGATAGTTGAGATTCGGGCTACAGGAGAATATGTATCAAAATGATCAATGCCCTTTTGTTGAGTAAAGCCTTTAGCTACTAATCTAGCTTTAAATTTATCTATGGAACCATCAGCTCTGAGTTTCTTCTTGAATATCCACTTACAACCAATAGGTTTACAACCTGGAGGTAAGTCGGTAAGTATCCAAGTATGGTTTTCCATGATAGATTTAATTTCATTATCAATGGCTTCTTTCCAGAAAGGAGATTCAGGTGAATCCATTGCTTCTTGGAATGAGCTTGGATCACCTTCAACAAGAAAGGTAAGGAAGTCTTCTCCAAAATTCTTTTCGATTCTACCTCTTTTGCTTCTTCGAGGTTCAATATCAAGAGGTTGAGAAGAACTGGAAGATGGTAGATCAGAAGGAATGGATAATCTGGGATTTTCTGAGATTTTGGATTTGAAAGGAAAGATGTTTTCAAAGTAGACTGCATCTCTTGCTTCAATGATGGTATTGTTGGATATGTCACTAAATTCAGATTTGATGACTAGAAATCTGTTAACATTGCTATCTAGTGCATATCCAATAAAAGCAGCATCTACAGTCTTAGAACCAATTTTTCTCTTCTTAGGTTCGGGAATAGCTACTTTAGCCAAGCAACCCCAAACCCGGAAGAAATTCAGATTAGGAGATCTCCCCTTCCAATATTCATAAGGAGTTGTATCGGAATTTTTCTGGGGAATTCTATTGAGAATGAAGCAAGCAGAAAGAAGAGCTTCACCCCAGCGATTTTCAGGTGCTTCTGAACTGAGTAACATACAGTTCACCATGTCCATTAGGGTTCTATTTTTTCGTTCAGCTACCCCGTTAGACTGTGGTGTATAGGGAGCAGTAACCTCATGAATAATACCGTGTTCTTGGCAATATTCAGTCATATGATTTGAGGTATACTCCCCTCACGATCAGATCTTAGAATCTTGATCTTCCTGTCAAGTTGGTTCTCAGATTCAGCTTTATACACCTTAAACCTATCTAAGACTTCATCTTTAGTTTTGAGAAGATAGGTGTAACAATATCTGGAGTGATCGTCTATAAAAGTCACAAAATACCTCCTACCCCCTCGGGTGAGAACTCGGTTTGAGTCACACACATCACTATGAATTAATTCGAGGGGTTCGGAGTTTCTAGTTATAGATTTGAAGGGTTTTTTAGTGTATTTCCCTTGAACACAGATTTCACACTTAGATGATGGATCATGAGAAGATTTAGGAATGAGGTTTAATTTACTCATTCTATGCAAGGTTTGGAAATTAACATGTCCAAGTCGTCCATGCCAAACATCACAAGATTCAACAATTTGAATAATTGAAGACTCAGAAATTTCATTGGAACTGGAATTGATTACATTGAGTTTGAAAAGGCCATTACAGATAAAACCTTTATGAAAACATTACTCTTTGTAATCACAAATTTATTGGATTCTTTTACAATCCTATAACCAGCTCTAAGAAGAAGAGATTCACTAATCAGATTGCGACGGAGAGAAGGAACATGATAAACGCCTTGCAGATGAAGAGATTTCCCAGAAGTCATGGTGAGCTCTATACTTCCACTTCCTATTATTGATTTAGTGGAGTCATCTGCTAAGCTTATGCTTCCTCCACGTGATTCCTGATAATTTGAAAACCAAGAGCGGTCATTACAGACGTGGATATTTGCTCCGGAATCCAAATACCAATCAGTGGAAGAAGTTAGAGAATTTATAATGTAAGATGAAGAGGCTAACCTGAAGGAGGTTGGATTCATTTCAATCATATTAACTTTGTTGGATCCATTTCCTTTAGGGGCAGGTTTGGCCGGTTCCTTCTTCCGAAAGAAACAGTTGTGAGCCATGTGGTTGGTTCTACCACAGACAAAGCAGAACTTTTCATCAGACTTATGGCTGGAAGAATTGGGATTTGACTTGAAGGAGGATTTGTTGAAAGATTGTTGATTTTTCTTGAATTTCTTCCCTTTGGGTTTGAAATTCTTAGATTTAGGCTTATCCTCTACCAAGTTTACTTTAGCTTTTGATTCATTCTTGGTGTTGGAATTTTGCCTGTGCTGGTCTTCAATACGAATAGCCTTGGGAGCTTCAGTTAAGGTTAGATCTCCTTGTTTGTGTCGGAGATCTCCAGCAAATCTAGACCAGGAGGGAGGAAGTTTATCAATCAAACAGGAAACTTTATAGTCGTCAGTAAAAGTGTTTCCTTTTGATTGGAGATGACGGAGGAAATCTAAGAATTCATGAATTTGTTCATTAATGGGCTTGTCATCAACCATCATGAACTTATTGAAAGAGGAGGAGGTGAAACGCAGAATTCCGGCATCATCATAGCCATATTCCGCTTCAAGAGCATTCCATAGTTCTTTTGCACTTTTGAACTCATAATTGTAGGCGTATAAAATTACCTATAGGTCCCTTAACATAGCTCGGCACGATGATTCGACAAATCAACGGACGTTCGAGGCGACGAGGCACGCAAGCAACGGAATACGTTCGCATGTGGAACCAATCCAACGGTTCGGAAAGTCAACGAGTTGTCCAAACAACAAAACGGACTTGAACTCAAACACCGAGGCGGATTTACTGCCAAATAAAGACCCGGGCTATCAAATCAAGGTCCGATACAAATCAAACGAAGAACCGAAAGACGGGAAAATGACGGAACACACCCGGGGGGACTCGACCGAAACCGAGCCACCCTAAGGTGGCTCGGCCCAAGCCGAGCCACCCTAGGGTGGTTGGGGGGCCGCGCCCCCGGGGGGGGGGTCGGCTTGAGCCGCCCCCCCCCTTGGGGCCCGGCTCCCTTCCCCCCCTCTCTCTTGTGCACGCGGGCACAGTTCTGGTGCCTTATAAATAGAGGGGGTGATTGTTCATTTGAGAGGACTTTTGGAAGAACTTTTGGAGAGCCGAAACTCTGCCGGATTGTGACCTCACCTCGGAGTTTTGAAGACTTGGACACTCGGATTCGGTTCTTGACGAGCACCCGCACCAAACAAGACAGGAGTTCGAAGGAATCTAATCCTCAGATCTACATCGTTATACTCCGGATCAAAGCTTGGTTCTTTGATCCCGAGATTCGAGTGGTTGTTTCCTTGGTGAAACAATCCCTCCGGCTATTATCTCCTTGGTGGGATAATACCCGTAATACTTCGTAGATCTGCTCGGATCTAGATCGCGCGGTGGTCCACGGTAAACAACCCCGGCGCAGGCAAACAACCCACAAAAGCAAGAGACCGGATAACAGGATCTTGTGATTTGTTCGACAAATAAGGAAAGTTGTAATTTTTCTTTATTTTCTTTGATTTTCGTTGTAACCGGTTCTTATAAAAAGACCGGATCTTTGTAACGCAAAAAGTTGTTATTTAAGAGTGTAACGGAATCAGCAATGAAGAAAGATTTGATTTTTCCCGCGAACAATCTGGCGACCACAGTGGGAGCCACCGATCTCGCTGCCGAGATAGGAGCATCGCAGCCACGGATCTCGATCCCGGTCGTGGAGGAGGTCGAGTATGAGTTCGACCAACAGAAGTACGAGGAGTACATGTCCTCGTCCGGATCTACCTCCTCCCCCAAGTCCAAGAAGTCCCAGAAGTTCTCCTCCAGGAGAAAAGTCCGTTGGTGCGAAGAAGTTGAAGCCACCAACGACAACCTCACCCCGATCGACGCCGAAGTTGCGTTGGGTGAAGTCCTACCGGCCTCTAAGAAGGTCAAATCCGCCGTTGAAGGCGTGGTGACTCTCTCTAAGAGAGCCCGCCAGAGGCAGCGTCAACGCCTTGCGAAGCAATTCGCAAAGGCTATGGAGTCCGTTGACGGGGTCCGCTACCATGCGGATCTGAAGAGCAAACGAGGCAAACAGCCTCAACAGCAAATGAAGGGTGGTTTCTCCAAGCCATCAACTATGGAGTGGGTCCGTGTCAAACGGAACCGTTCGACGCTGGAGGAGCATATCCGCAAACGTCGCGCATTATCGACGCAAGCACGGGCCAAAGCTGAAGAAGCCCGTCGGAAGCTGCAGAAGGAGGTGGTCAAGAAGCCGCCATCAACTCGCAAGGTTTGGAGGCCGAAGTCTGAAGCGGTTCAGGCTAAGGAGCAAAACCCGCAGCCTCCGAAGATTCAACACCCGGCAAATCAATTCAAACAGCCGGTGATTTCTGCAACTGCTCCGAGAGATCCCGCAGGACCATCCCAGAAGAGAAAGTCAGTTTTAGAGCGCCTCAGTCCACTTCCTAAGGAACGAGGCAAAGCTCCAATCCAAGAACGCTTGGGGCCAATGAAGAAGTCCCAAACAATGCAACATACTGGGGATCGCCGCAACCCTCAACACTTGGAGAAAATCGCGGCACCCAAGCGCACAACTTTGCGCATCGAAGTGTAAGAGCCCGCTGAAGATTCACGCTCACAAAGGCGCGTTTCAAGGCGTGTGACTCTGGATGGTCCGAAGAAGACAATTCATCCTCAGAAGGAAACGTTGTCGTCTGATGACGACGACGTTATACCTGGGAGAGCGTGCCAACACACGATAGGTTGCTCTAACCTTCAAACGGACGAGCTGTACTATCGTGCCGGGGGTACGAGTAAATCCGGAAAGAGGAGCCCTCGAAGGTTCGAGACTCAGTGTCCTTGCTCGAAGCTTATTCGGGCGGTACTGTCGGAATGCAACTGTGTCAAGACAGTCCCTGAGAGAGTTTCTGTGTTCGAAAGACTCAGCACTGGAGCGCCAAAACCAAGGCATAGGCGTTTCCAACAAAGAAGAACGATGGTCAAAGACGGTGAACACTCAAGGGTCACCGCCAATACGACCAGCACAGGAATATCGACTCAGGATAATCCCGAGACGATTCCAGAAATACCCCGACGAGTAACTCGTCTTCAGTCCGGAGCTATCATCCGTGCAACGTATGGTAGGGTTCGAACAAGAGTACCTTCGGGAGATGAAGAATCAGATGCCGGCTTAGCAATCGCATCTGATAACACCGTGTCCAGTGAAGGACAGCCCCGCGAGTCGTTCATGATAAGCACGGAGCAAGTGGCCAAGATGCTTGAAGATGCTATGGCCAAACAACAGGAAACCTTTAGGTTCGAAATGCAAATGGCTATGCAGAACATGAGAGAGATGCATGACCAACAGATTCAGGCATTGAGGAACCAACAAGGCGAACCAAGTCGTCCTAACCAGAACAACCTGGAAGATGAAGATACAAATGAAGCTCGCAATGCTAATAACCCTCCCATCAATCCAGGGGGTGGTAACGAGAATGCTAGTGAAGACACAGGTAAAAGCCTAAAAATTAAAAATCTCGAGAGCAAAATCAATACATTGATTTCCGCTCAAGAGACGAAAAAGACAGGCATTCCTTGTCCATACCCAAGAGAGTGGGAATCAATCCCATACCCGGCAAATTTTAGTCTAATTAACTTCACGCCGTTTAATGGGATGGGTTCACCTACTCAGCATTTGATTTACTTCAAATCGCACTTGGGGGTCATCTCTGGTAATGAGCCTCTGATGGTGCGGTCATTCGTTGGCACTCTTCGCGGAGCCGCCTTCGATTGGTATCGTCGCCTCAAGCCAGGAAGCATAAACAGCTGGGACGACATGGAGACTAAGTTCCTCACGAACTTCTTCGATGACGATACCGAGATCTCTATCGGATCGTTGCTCGATGAGAAGCAGAAAGACGAGGAGCTAGTCGACACCTTTATCAAGAGGTTCCGGAATAAGGCGATGAATTGCCGGGACCCGATCACTGAGGAATTCATCCTCCAGACCTGCCACAACAACCTTTCGCTGGATGTGTTGGAAGCAATGGGTACAGCACCATCCAAGACCTGGAAGGATTTGAAGGTTCGAGGAGAGCAAGCTGAGCGATTCCTCAGGAGAAAGAAGGCGGAGAGAGGCCAACCGGCATCAAATCCTCCTAAGCAGAACTTCAACCAAAAAGGGAAAGGTAAAGCTCATGCCAATACCATTGATGCTAACCAAACTTTTCAATTGCAACCTCAGCAACAGCAGTAGCAACGAGCGCCACAACAATCGCAGCCGCATTGGCAGCATCGGTCTCAGAAGCAAAAGTCTTCGGAGCCGAGGTTTCCCAAAGTCTACTCCTTCAAGGATGATGAAGTTCCCGGCATCTTCAAGTACTTGTTGGAGAACAACAAAATCCAGTTGCCGGCGATCGTAGATCACGAAGGAGCCACTAAGGTGACGGATCCGAAGTATTGCGCGTACCACAGAGCGGTCCACCACCCAACGAAGTCTTGCTACCACCTCAAGGACAAGATCCAAGCATTGATCGACGTAGGAGTCATAACCCCGAAGCCTGCAAAGAATGTGGGAGCAAACGCGGTGTCAATCAGTTTTGGATCGGTGCCTACAACTTGGTTCGAGCCAAAGCGCGTCACCAAAGTCGGGATGAAGACGGTGAATGATGACCCGCACGGACAATGCCAAAAGGGACTGGTGCCACACACGGCCCCAAATGGTGAAATTCTCTGGGTTCACCCCGACCTGATTGAAGATGAACAATGGGCCGGATCGTCATCCAAGAAGAACTCAAAGGGTAAAGGGAAGTCTTGCTATGGAGTCTCTGCCATCCCAGGAGAAGATGACGAAAGAATCCCCGCTTTCCCACTTTCTGACGAAGAACAGGAGGTCTTTGCGACCCGGAGTGGAAACGAATATCACTTCAAATATCCATCTCCTGGCAATCAATTAGCTGAGCAGGGGGTGACAAAACGGGGACCAGCCAAGACTCTCACGGAACTGGGAGTGATTACAGTTCCCAAACCGGTTGAAGATTCTCGACGACAGCCGGTAGATAAGCAGAAAGAAAAGAGGCCCGAGGAGGTTCAAAATCCGAAGCAATCTCGTTTCAGTCGTCCGATTGGAAAAGATAAACCGGAGAGTTCGAAAACTCCGCGTGCTTTCGACATCATGGCTCGGCTAGCTAATATTCCAGCACGGATAACGCTGTATGAACTGCTGCGACTGTCCAAGGAGACTAGAGAAGCCTTACAAGAGGCCTTGGCCGATTCAGAAGCATTTCTCACTCGGATCAAGCCAGCGCCTGAGGAGCTGGAACTGTTAGCCCAGCATTGCAATGTGGCGGCTAAGAACATTCCTGCATCACCTTCACCAAAGAGGACATGCAGACGAAGAATTCAAATCATGATCGGCCCCTGTACTTCGTCGGGTACATTGGCTCCAGCGAAGTCAACCGAATCCAAGTGGATCCGGGTTCCGCTGTGAGTATTATGCCGCTTCGCCTAATGCATAGCCTTGGCATTCCAGTCAGCAAGTTGGCATCTACGGGCACAGTCATTTACGGATTCAACACCAGCGGGTCAAGGCCTTTGGGTAAGATCCGGATAAAGTGCCAAATGGGCGATCTAAAGACGGAGGTCACGTGCTACGTGATTGATGCTGAGACATCCTATAACTTACTATTGGGTCGGCCTTGGATCCATAGTAACGTTATAGTTCCCTCCACTCTACATCAGTGTTTGAAATATGTTGACACTGATGGAAGGGTCAGGACGGTGGTCGCGGATAAGCAACCATTCAAAGGGTATGAGAATTACTTCACAGATTCTCTCCTTTATGGTAATGAATCCGATACGGAACCATCGATCCAAGGCACGGACAGCGGAGAAGAAGCTGATTCCGAGGCCGGATTCGATTACAATGGTGGTTTTGTTTTAAATGACATTGTACCCTTTGTAATCAATCTTGACGATGAACAATCGTCAGATGGTGGTTGTAACTGGCAACTTGCCGATATTGAAATAAATCACGATTTAGAGTACTCCTTGTCTCTTGATGATGCGATAAAGGGATTATACGATAATCCTGATTTATGTATGCTACTCCGATCATCTTATGTAACAAAGAAACGCCTCCAGCATTCTTTCGGAACAACCCAGATTGTTCCTGCCAAGATAGGGGGACAAAAAGAAGTGATTTATGGTAAAGGAGAGAATTTTCCGTTGCCAGATCATTTCCTAAGAGAAGATGAAGATGATGACAAATCTGGTCTGCATTTATCTAAGTATAGCCCGGAAGCACGCACGCTCATGGAAAAGCAAGGGTACAACTTCACACTCGGAGAAGGTTTATACTTCAATCGAGGTTCCCGTGTCCCAGTCAAAGCGGCATATGTACCAAAAGGGAAACCAGATAATTATTACCGTCACAAAAGAGGCTTAGGCTATGTTTCCTCGTCTGATGATGAATGTGGTTGGCAAATTATCGATCAAATTGCTAACAAAGCCAAGGATGGGTGCTCGGCAGATTCCACAGGATGGGATTCCGACACAAGTTTGGGAAAAATGTTTAAGACCTTGATGTCGAACATGACTACAGCTGATCCATCTACGATGGAGGATGACGATCAAATACCAACGTGGGAGGACCCATGGGTTCATCATCTGAACATGCAATATGGTGATAGGTTTGAACAGAGAGAACCACCCACCGAAGACGAAGTAGTCCAAATCAATATGGGCGATGAGGCCAATCCGAAGCCCATATTTATCAGCGGTAGTCTTCCCCCAGATGAGAAGGAGGAATTAATTGCCCTGATCAGAGAATACATTGATGTCTTCGCCTGGAACTACGAAGACATGCCAGGGCTCGACCCCAATGTGGCAATGCACCGCCTCGACATCAAGCCGGATGCTAAACTTGTCAAGCAACAGCAAAGACGGTTTCGTCCGCAAATTATGGAAGCCATCGAGGCAGAGATTAAGAAGTTGATCGACTCAGGATTTATCCGAGAGGAACAACATCCAGACTGGTTAGCCAACATTGTTCCCGTCATGAAGAAGAATGGCAAAATCAGGATTTGCATCGACTTCAGGAACCTGAATGAAGCGTGTCCAAAAGACGATTTTCCTCTCCCAATCACAGATGTCATTATCGATAATACATGCGGATTCGAGAGAATGTCCTTCATGGACGGCTTTTCGGGATACAATCAAATCAAGATGCACCCGGATGACGAGAAGCATACAGCATTCAGAACGCCCCTTGGTATCTTCTGTTACACGGTGATGCCCTTCGGTCTGAAGAATGCAGGTGTCACATACCAACGAGCGATGACTAAGATTTTCCAGAAACACCTCAGGAAAACGGTTGAATGCTACGTCGATGATCTGGTGGTAAAAAGCTGCAACAAAGAAGATCACATCAAAGACTTGAGAACGATGTTTGATCTCATGCGGAGTCATCAATTGAAGATGAATCCCACAAAATCCTTCCTCGGAATGTCCAGCGGAAAATTCCTTGGATTCGTCGTCACCACTAAGGGTATACACATTGACCCAGACAAAGTGAAGGCAATAAATGAATTGCAACCCCCGAGAAATCTAAGAGAACTCAAAGGATTGCAAGGGCGTTTAGCCTACATCAGGAGGTTCATTTCAAATCTATCTGGGAAGTGCCAACCATTTTCTAAGCTAAACAAGAAGGGCGTGTCGTTTATTTGGGACGAGGCTTGCCAAAAAGCATTCGAAGATATCAAGGCATATCTGATGAATCCCCCTGTTCTTGTTGCACCAAAATCAGGTAAACCGTTCTTGATTTATATCAAGGCGATGAACCACTTGATAAGTGCTTTACTAGCGCAAGACGATGATAATGGTCACGAACAGGCAGTCTACTATCTAAGTCGGACCTTGATAGGCGCCGAATCTCGATATCCGATGATCGAGAAAGAATGTCTCGCATTGGTATTCGCAGTACAGAAGATGCGACATTACCTGGTTGGCCAAACAATTTACGTCATCGCTAATGTTAATCCGGTACGGGTATTCATGACTCAACCGGGTTCGATGAATTGGCGGTTAGCAAAGTGGGCCCTTCTCTTGTCCCAGTATGATTTGCACTTCAAACAGCAGAAGTCGGTCAAAGGACAAGCGATTTGTGATCTTTTGGCGGTAAGTCCAATAACAGATACGGTTGAAGTATATGATGACTTGCCAGACGAAACCCACGAGGTTAATACCACATCACACTAACAAGTATGGCAATTATACTTTGATGGTGCTTCGAGAGCAGTTAATAAGGCAATAACCCCTGGATGTTCTAGAGTCTCCTCCGGAGTCGGAGTTGTCTTAGTTTCCTCAGGGAAGCACGTGATGCCTCGAGCTTATTCACTGACGAATCCAT
>BQKN01001054.1:97047-113635 GCA_022839385.1 Asparagus kiusianus
AAAGGCGTGAAAATCTATTCTTTCTCCTAGAGTGGAAAAATAGGTGTGGTCCATTTAAATTGGAGACAGATTCTTCAAGCTCAATCTCTCGAGCATGATCAGCTTCAAGCATGAGCATATGAATAAACAAACAAAGATCCACATTTTGCACGAAATTGTAGTGGATAAAATCACTGTGATATGGGGCTCCACGCGAGAATAGTGTTATATCATACAAATAGCTGAGTGCTAGCCCTCAATCAGGAGCTAACACCTGTCCCATCTTAATTACCTAATCCGCCATACCATAGGAAGGAAGATTCGAACGACTTCAACACTTGACCCTTCCTAAATCAAGGCTGGGCCGACAATCTTCAAGGCTAACTAAAAATGTTGTATTTATCATCCCACACCATTCGAGTCGACCCCCACTCCTTTTCACTTCACAAGGTTGGGCCGACAACATTCGAGGTCGACTAAAAAGGTGGTACTTATTGGTACACTTGTAGAATCGAGATGAGAAGCGTCACTTGTCGATCCGCTCAAAGAGATGAGTCTAGAGGCAGGGTATGCTCGGGCTCCTCGCCTATATTCAATTGTCATCACATTAAATGTATGATCAAAGTCATATTTCTTCAGCCCCGAAAGTCTTTATGACTCATCGGACCTTGTCAGCACTACACACATTCTATCACCCTCACATAAAACTTCTAGGTGACTCATCCCTCTCTGCAGTCAATACCTGTAAAGTAGATGACGACTGAGCCGCCTGTTTGACTCGGCCGAAGTTACCCACCTACCATTTCGATCTGCTATAAAAGGAAGCTGTTGTCTACTACTGAGGCTAAGCAATCTCTTGCTAAAAAACACACTATCTTCATACTTCTCCATTCTAGCTATCTACTAACTTGATCGTCAGATGAACCTCTGAGATCCCAACTCCGACATCTCACGTGTCGTTCATGTGAAGGATAGAATTCGTTGCTCATCGCCTAACTGTCTAAAGGAGATTGGGGACCCTAACACCCCCACATAATCCACATATAATTCATTATTAGATAACTGACATCAACAAGTACGTAGACCAAATCACTCCTCAGAGGTCTCTACCCCCATCCGCTAGAAGAATCTCTGCAGGTTGAGGAATAATCATCCTCGCTTTCACATGGACAAAGGAAAAAGGAAAGTGAGAAAGCAGGAGGGGAGAAATTGTTTTTTTTTATTTGAAAAAGTCAAGATTTTGCTTTACTTTTACCACGCCAGCCTAATTGAGCTAGACTCATTGACTCGTCGTGTAAGGTGATCTGATCAGAAATTTTACCCGGCTCAATATATACATGTTTTTGTCAACACGTCCCCTTTCATATAGATTATTATTGGGGGTTTAGTTCAATAGTGGGCAAGAACAGGATTAGGAAAAAGATGTTTTTTATGGATTCCTAGCTAATCCATAAAAAAAAATTAAGACAAGTTTATGGATTCATGGAATCTTTTTTTCTCCTTTCTATGTTTGTTTCATAATATGAAAAAATAGAATCCAACTTTATAGAAACCCTCCAATTCCTATTCTTTAGTTTGGGTTGGAATGAGAAATTTTTACGATAAATGGTAAGAACACCTTAGGTATTCTTACCACTCACTGGAGGACAAAACATTTAAGTAAGAAGATTGAGTAATCTTACCTGTTTACCAAAATTCAAAACCGAAAATACTGTAGCAGTGACTAGTTCCAACCGCTAGTTCGAAGGCCTTGGAGGCTATAAATTTGGATTGAGGGCTCATGGTGCCAATGTATCCCTTATTCTTACCACTTTTTTAAAATTCTCATAGTTTGTAAGTTTCCTCCCCTCCATCAGTATGATATCCACAAATCTATTTTCGTAATGAAACAACTATTTCATATATTGCACCCTAAGCATGCACGCTGATCAAACAACAATATGACAATCAAAGGGATGCACGTATGATCAAACAACAGTATAGCAAATAAAATTAAGGTTTTCATTCCATGGGTTTAATCATTTGCAGGACATATTTAACAAATAATCAATGGAAAGGAAATCATTAATCAACTAATAACAAAACCCTAAATTCATAAGAGATTATACATGTAATAAATTATCAAAACCAGCACATTCTACTACCCATGTTCATATCATCAGATCACGCACAAAGAAACGATCATAAAAAAAGGCGAAAAGTTTTATACCTTCAATTGCCAAGGGGGTAATTCAGAAATCAAAGCAACAAACCCACCGAAGCCAACAAACCCACCGACAGAAATCAAAGTCAACAACCGAACAACAAGTTTGAGAATGGATCACCGACAACTAGCGCCGAGCCTCATATTCGAAAAAGAAATCGAAGAATGGTTCGAGAAGAGGCGCGAAGAGGATTGAGAAGAGGCGGGAGAAGATTAGCGGGAGAAGCCGAAGCTAACAAATCCACCGACCCACCAACAGAAATCGCAGCCAACAACCGAATAACAAGTTTGAGAAGGGATCACCGACAACTATCGCCGAGCCTCGTCTTCAAAAGTGAAATCAAAGAACGATTCGAGAAGAGGCGCGAAGAAGATTGAGAAGAGGCGGGAGAAGAATAGCGGGAGAAGCCAAAAACCAGATCTAGGGTTTGTGAAGAGGCGAAATCCAAAAAATAAAGAGAAAGGTAGAAGAGTATGACTATGCCAGTTTTTTGGCCCAAATCCTTCCAAATAAATAGGATTTGGGTTTCCATAAAAACCCCACACTTTTACAACTTTATAGATTTCGAAATCTATAAATTTGTTGTGAACCAAATTTAGTAATATGATTCATAAAAAATCTTTTATTTACGGTTTTACCCCTGTCAGATTCAATTCCTATTTAATAAAAAGAGTGAAAAAACACCCATTTCGAAGTACCAATATTGTATAATTGCCGGGTAGGATCCGTTGTGGATACCTAACCCAACACCCAATACCTTCCCACTTATAAGAGCATCTCCAACAACTTCCCCATCTTCTTGGTATTCTCAAATTTGGAGAATTTTGAGCTTTTTTTGGTCCAACAGATTCCCCATCTCATTCCCCAAAATGGGGATAGGAGAGAAAAAAATAGAGAGCCTTCCTAAAATCTGCAGCATTCTCCAAATATTTGGGGAAGCACTTTTTCACGTTCTTCTAGACTCAACCCATAAAAAACAACTCCATCTCCTCATTATAATAATAAATAATTTGGTCAAAATGGGGATTCTTCAAAATAATAAATAATTTATTATTTATTAGTCAAATATGTAGAATATTTTTATTATTGTAATAAATACATGATTCTTCAAAATGGGAAAACTGTTGGAGTTGGAGCAAAAATAATTTAGGGCCTGTTTGGATTTGTAGGGGGTGGGGGGAAGTTAAGGGAAACTGAGTGAAGGGAAGGGAAGGGAAGGAAAGTGAATTCTCTTCCCCTTGGTTACACCCCAATTTGGGGGGTAACAATTTTTATACTATTAGGAGGTGAACCAAGGTGAATGGAGGTGAATGGAGGTGAATTAACTTAACCTCCTAAGTGTTCCCAAACAAGGTGAATGATTCCCCTAACTTCCCTTCACCCTCATTACCCTCAATCCAAACAAGCCCTTAGGGAATATGACATTTGATTCCTCATTTTGAAGAAATTTTTGGGGAAACTGTTGGAGATGCTCTAAACATCCGGTTTTTGACCAAAAAAGAAGGGGGGGAAAATTGGAAAAACCAATGAGAGAATAACCAAATCCACTTCCTTATCCTGAAAAACCACGCGCTCCCAACGGTCCGGTCACTGTTTTCCTTCGCAAAAACAGTGGCCGTCGCCGGTGACCAGATCCCCATCTCCCCCCTAGGTACCCCCCCCCCCCCCCCCCTCGCCCAATTCATCTCTCAAGTCTCTTCTCCAAAATGCAGTCGGCGATCTCGTCCCCTTCTTCTCTCTTCTCGCCTCCCCTAAAAACCCTAAAACCATCCATTTCCCCCAAATCCAAAACCCTAACCCTAGCCCTAGCTCGAAGACGGCAACCCCTCCGCCACCGCCCGGCCGTCCGCTCGGCCGTCGCGATCGAGAAGGAAACCCCGGAGAACGAGCGGCCGGAGACCTTCCTCCGGGACTCCGATGGGCCCCACTCGCTCTCCTCCTCCTCTGTTCGAAGTCGATTCGAGAAGATGATCAGGAGCACGCAGGATGAGGTGTGCGCTGCCATTGAGGCGGCTGATGGTGGAGGGAAGTTTAAGGAGGATGTGTGGTCAAGGCCTGGAGGTGGCGGAGGGATCAGTAGGGTTTTGCAGGATGGAGAGGTTTGGGAGAAGGCGGGGGTGAATGTGTCGGTGGTTTATGGGATGATGCCGCCGGAGGCTTACCGGGCAGCGAAGGGGGAGGTGAAGGATGGGCAGAAAGCAGGGCCGGTTCCGTTCTTTGCTGCCGGAATTAGCTCGGTATGTGGAAATTTTAGTTTTTTCTTTTTTGGGGGAATTTTGGAGCTTTTACTGATTTAAGAGTGTAGCTGGTGATTGTTCAATGGGTGGCCTATAGGAAGATAGTATTTTTTAGATCAACGATTGAGGATCATTATGCAGTAAATATATATGTGGCTTCGTCTCTTTAATAAGACAAATTATGATATAAATTTTGTAGGTTGTTTACTAAAGAGGAAACATTTTGGTTGGATGATTTATTGAATTGTCCCTAAAAAATAAACTAGGGTCTGCCAGCTTTCGTTATCACAAGTGCTGAATTGCAAATTGGTCAATATCATGTCATTTATAGTTTAATATTCAAGAAGAAAATCACTTGATATCACGTGCCATATTTGAAGTTATCTAGCCGCATCCACACAAACAGGGGCAAGTGAACTTCAATGGAAATAATCCTGACAGTTATAAAGAACATAGTAACGTGATTTAGATGCAATGCCATGATTACTAGATACGGGTGTTCCAAAATTATAGCGATGTCTTACTATAATCAGCACAACCAAATCCTAGTTGGATTGAAATGGGAGTAGGGCCCTGAACATAGTTCTTGTTCTGACATCCCTTTCCCCAATCATCTTCAGTATATTGCACTAGTTACTTGAAATAATGAGTGGTTTGATGATATTGTTATCCCCTAGGCCTCATGGGGCAACTTTGAATCCACGGAAGAAGACAGGTAAGCCTTTGGAAAAATATTTCCTACAATTCTACCAAAATTCTAAAATTAACGATAGGCTAGGTTATCCGAACACTTCATCTAGGCTCCCGTGTCAGTGTCCAACACTCCTTGGAATATACGCACATTTATTTAGACGTGTACTCAATTATGTAACACATGTTTTAGTTCAAAAAACTCGTGATACACTTATTGAACATATATTGTACGCTTCACCGCAAATTTATGCAACTCATTGGATTCAATACATATTAGTTTTAGCACATATCTACTTCATAAGTAAGATTTTAAATTGTCGTTTGGGTATCTAGTTCAAATATGACAGGTTTTTCAATTTATATTCTACTCGATAAAAGAAAACATAAGAACAATATTAAGGATTTTAGTTCTCATAACATGTGCTTGAAAAACAATATTGATCTTACATGGATTATTTGTTTCAATATGTATGTATATAGCCATGTCCTCGTATCCTAACTTTTACTGTTTTGCCTTGTCCCATATTGGCACCTGTGTCCGTGTCCGCACCCACACCGGTATCCTTGCAACGTAGACCATAGGTTAGATTTTGGGGATGGAACTGTGAAAAAACTTTGTCGTTAGGCATGGTAGAGCAAGCAATTCCTGACTGGTGATCCTTCTAGGAAGTTTTCACTCACTGAGTTACAAGCTGTAATAGTGTAATTTAGAATAGTATCATGCATATGCTCTTGTAGTTATAGTACTCTAATCAAATGCTGCTAGAACAATTTCAAATGGTTTAGAATCTAATCTTCTAGGACATAATGTGAGTAGAGAAATGCATGTTTGAACTATTGTATATGATTATTGATGTATGCTAATTGTTTTCTAGTACTTTAGACTCACTGTCTGCCTCTTTTGTAGGTATTGCATCCGAAGAATCCCTTTGCACCGACATTGCATTTCAACTATCGCTATTTTGAGACTGACGCACCCAAAGGTTCATAATTATTTACTGCTATTAACATTTTTTCGCCCCAACGTTGCATTTCAACTATCGCTATTTTGAGACTGACAGACCCAAAGGTTCATAATTATTTACTGCTATTAACATTTTTTCGCATGTTCTTGGTCATTTTGGCATTTTATTTATTTTAGAACATTTTCCTGTCTATTTTTGGCTTCTATGGTAAGATGAGTATACTATCGTATGCAACATCTGCTAGATAGTATTGATGGGATCTTGCTAGATGTCTCTAATAGGGGTAAAAACACTGGAAGCATATTGAAGAATAACTAGCATCTGATTTAATATGGGCTATTGGGCTAACATCATAGAATGCGCCGGTGCACAATGAGTGTCATGTCTGTTGATAACTCTCATACTGATCTAATATAGGCTACTGGGGTAACATCATAGAGTGCGCAGTACACAATGAATGTCATGTCTGCCAATAACTCTCATACTGTTTACCATCCTCGCATACCGCTGTGTTTAGGGAACATGATCTATGGACAACCATGCTCGTTTGTAAATGATTTACAGACTTGTGCCTGCTTTCATGGAAGAAGGTTATTTCTATCCTTGTCTTTAAAAAAAGACCCAGACCTAATGTTTACCTTTGAACACATAATATAACACATAATATGAACCGTTAGGATCACATCTGATACTGCAATTTTTAACGGTACCTATTCAGAATTTGCAATAATCTGTGAGCAGCATCTGAAATTGGAACCTGCAGAAAGCATGCAGCTTTCCTCTTCATTCCAAATTTAGGCTGTAGTTAGAAAGTAAAATTTCTTATCCAAAAGCGTGGAGGTTAATCTCAGATTTAATATTTGAATATACACAGGGGTTTATTTGTTGGCAAATAGGGAAGAAAACATTTTTTAATCCAAAATTTAAGTTTGAGATATAACTGTTAGTTCCATTGTGCCATATATCATATGCCAGTTAATTTCAATTCGGCAAACCAATATCAAAGTTTCCTATTTATATCGCAGTTGTTTATCATGAGTACCTGAAGGTTTCATGTTCTTGACAATTTGACAATGATTATGTTACCATTTCCGCCTACAGATGCTCCTGGAGCGCCAAGACAGTGGTGGTTTGGTGGTGGCACTGATTTGACTCCTGCCTATATTTTCGAGGATGATGTTAAACACTTCCATAAGGTACATTTTAACAGCTGCAGTTTGCATTATTTATTAGCTTAATGGGCTTTGTTGCCACTGATTAGGCAAATAAAAACTGATTGTATTTTATGTACCGGTTCTCCTGTTGTTTTGTTTTGGCTGATACATATTCTTGCACATGCTGGCAGAGGCGGTATTCACTTTGGTTTATACTTGTGAACAAACCATGACTGATGCAACACTTACTTTCCATATTTTTTATTTTCAATATTTATTTATCTCAATGTCATGAGGATAGAAGTTGCTTGATTACTAGTTTGCCCATGTCTTCTGAACTTTCAGTCTGCAAAAAACCATAGCTGCGGGCCGCACAGTACTAAATGTTTGATCATGAATATATATACATATACATACACACACGCGCGTGCGTGTCTATAGGAAATAATGGGTATGAGGTGGCAGCTCATTTTGCTAAATGAGTTACCAAGAGATAGCCATGTGATAAAGCCCACCTTGCTAGTCACATCGGAAGGTGTGGACCTCACCTCTATATCTCTTGGTAGCTCATTTTGCTAAATGAGCCGCCACTTCATAACCATCATTATGTATGTGTGTGCGTGTTAATTGAAAAAAATAAAAACATGTATGTATACGTCTACACACATATTATTCATATATGCGTATGTACATGTGCATGTACATATATTTAGATGTGCGTATGGCATATATAAAATCTTTTGCCTGTAGTACAAGCTTAATATCATCAAGCTTTACTGAGTTGCAATATAATGTTGGTTCTGGCACCAGAGTTTATATATAATCCATGGACGAACATGCTAGGTCATGAGAAAATAAGTGATGCAGCAGAATAGAATGAATATTATGTTTCTATTTTGAATGTAAAATTGATATTACGTATGATTTTTCTTGTAGATACAAAAGCAAGCATGTGACAAGTTTGATCCAAGTTTCTATCCTAGATTCAAAAAGTGGTGTGACGATTATTTCTTCATCAAGGTACAGTACTGATAACCATTCAAAATACTACACTCTAGCTTGTCTTACACTTTAGGGTGATGAAACATACTATCCTCCTCAAGTATAACGGCCTTCACAAAAGATACTTATTTTCTTGTTTTTCTATTATTTACCTATTATAAGTAAAGTCATATATTCACTCATTTAGAAAGGATCATTTCTTTCCCCCTTCTTCTGGAGATAGTTCCTGATTTAGAAACACTATATCTTGTTTATTTTGTTTGCTCAACTTTTCACTTATTAGCTGAGCCACTTGCCTTGCATATTGTGAAAGGGATTAGTTAATAACTTAATATATATGTCAGATGCTGACATGGAATTTATGTAAGGAACCATTGTTCATGTTGCTACGTTCTTTGTTATAGTTAAGTAGATTATATATGCTGCTGAGAACAATTTTTCCTTAATGTTTTTAATTCTACTTGTGTATGTAGTAATTAATAAATGTTCTCAAAGTGTATAAAGATTATCTGATCCTGGTAGAAACTTTAACCCAAGGGTTCAGGTAATAGGTTTTCAATACTTACCCTAGTTAATATTTGTACGAAGACAAAAGGATTTTCGTTATGCTGGACATGCTTTGCTTGTGCAGTGGAGAAATAATTTGTATTGAGTCAGAAAGTTTTGTCATCCATGTGGCATGTAATAGCTTCCTGATTTTTTCTGCAGCACCGTGGTGAAAGGCGTGGGCTTGGTGGAATATTCTTTGACGACCTCAATGACTATGATCAAGAAATGCTTCTTGCCTTCTCTACTGGTAATAATGCCTTTACAAATTGTTATTGATGCCTATTATGTCATGTCATGAAATTAAGGGGGGTTGGCAGATGAATCCCTAACAATTCTAAATTTCAATACTAATTTCCGAAAACCTTTAAAATTGATGTCAAACGCTCAAAATATTAGGGTTTACTGTATGAGTCCATTGAGGCCACTGTGAAGTTGTATGGGTTAGAGTTAATACAGTCAACAACCCGCCACATGAAATGACAGATTATCTAGACTACTCTCCCATTTCTATTCCCGTTTTATCCACACTTTTTAAATGAGCGTTGCTCTCTGAACAACTCTCTTCATTGAAGTGAATCTGGAGGTGCATTGAGATTGGGATAGGGAGTGCAGGTAACTGAAAATAAGAGGAGTGGAGAAAACCAGGATACTGGCAAGGGAGGGAAATATTTTAGTGAATGTGTACTGGATTAATGGGAAACATGCATATAAAGGGGACTGGTTAATATTGAAGAAATAGTTTCTCCCACTATGGTCGCCATCTTCTGTACGGTGTAAAAATTGACTCCCGAAAAGGGATTGTTTGTATTAGTAAGAATGACATTACAAACTAAGGATCAACAATTACAACAGAAGCGAAGAAAATGCTCTTCTTATTTAACGTGGGCAGCAACGATAGGACGCCTACCTCGAATGCTTGCGTCGAGTTTGCTTTCCTTGGACGATCCGATCGAAGTTGCGGTTGAGCTTCAGTACGTAGTAGAAGCTCTTGTGTGATTGAGTTCGATTATTCCCGAGCTTAATGAGTATCAAGGCCGAATGCTTAGAGAAGGCTAATATGCAAAAGTTTGCAAAGAACAAGGAGATTGATTTTTTGTATTTTCTTAAAACGGCCTGTCATGTTTCCACATTTGATGCAATAGTCCAAGTTTTAATGCTTGGAGTAACCGAATAAGAATTGAAGCCCTGCATCCTTGGGCAAACTATTATCAGAACATGAAAGTTTGTTACAGACCTGCATGTAAGGAATGCTAAAACTCTAAACACATGTCATTATAAATCAACTGCCCAAAAAAATATCTTAATAAGTGAAACTAGCAAGACATCAATATAATGTGTGTATACTATAGAGAGAGTTCAAGGTATCATTTCTTTAAGAAACTGTAGCAAAAATGTTAAGACATAGATTTGTTCTAAATTCAATATCAATATCAATATCCTATTAGTGGTTCGAAATTTGAGGACTTAACATGTTAATTTTGGCTAATTATGGATCTCTTTGATCATTTTGCAGAGTGTTCCAAGTCAGTGGTGCCAGCGTACTTACCAATTATAGAACGTAGGAAGGACACACCATTCACAGACCAAAACAAGGATTGGCAACAGCTAAGAAGAGGCCGTTATGTAGAATTCAATCTGGTATTCAAACAATGTAGTCTTTTATATTGTTCCTTGGCGTCTGATGAGTGAACAAAATCGCTTGATATATTTCTTATTTTCAATAATGATTAGGTTTATGATCGGGGCACGACGTTTGGACTGAAGACGGGAGGAAGGATTGAGAGTATTCTGGTTTCACTTCCTCTGACAGCTAGATGGGAATATGATCATGTAAGTTCATAGATTTCACCAGCTTATAATTTTCATGTGATTGGATGCACGTTTCACAGAATTTTGTTTCTGCAGCAACCGGAAGAAGGGAGCGAAGAATGGAAACTTTTAGATGCATGCATTAACCCCAAGGAATGGATTTGAGACTGAGGTTAGGAGATTGTAATTTTTGTGGCATTTGGATGTCACGTTTTTCTTTGTATGGGAAAGAGTTGTGTGTAAATTAGAAATGGGAATAATCATTTGTAGTTGTTCCAATGTAAAACTGTTGCTTGGTTTAATCCTTATCGATGGTTTTATTGTCCTTTTTTTTGGCTAACCTTTTCATGTAAGATCTATAATAAAGAGTACGATCGAGGAACTTTATAACTCTTACTGATATTCTAGAAATGCTTTCTTTAAGGAGCGTAAAATGAAATGAATTAGTAAATACAGAAAGAGAGAGAGAGAGAGAGAGAGAGAGAGAGGAAGGAGTACAGTGCGGTGAAGGATGGTTAGGCTACATGGTTCCAAAACTTCCATCATGTAGCAGTATGGTGGCAAGTATGAACTACATTCTAATCCAAACGTAACACATGTTTAATAACATTTAGGAAAAACAGTCTTAATAGGTTAATAGCACAACGGAGTTCGTTTTAGTCTGATTCCTGAATACCATGCATAAATAAATCAGTGAAGAGAAATGTTCTGGGTAATCTTTTCAATATCAAATGTTTAGAGGTAGATATATGGAAGGAGGGTTAAACGCACATAGACCCCCTGTATTATTATTGTTTTGAACTTAATTACCCTATGGTTTCACTGTGGCATGTTGTTCCCTTTTTTTTGACCTTTTTACCCTCATTTATTAGACCCACTAATTTCATTTGGGAGCATACCCGTCAAAAGATTAACCTAGGGGGTGTATCTGAAACAATGAAACCGCAGGAGTAGAGAGTGCAAAACAGTGATGCTACAGGGGCTCCACTCGCAATTAACCCTATACCTCACAGCGATAGCGGTTGCCCTTCGAAATGCGAGCGGACCTCTCCGCAAAATTCCGATAAACCTCTCAGCCCCTCGCTCGACGCGAACTCCTACGCCATGGTGGCCGCTTCCTTCTCGACGTCAGCCCCTCTCACCCTCCTCTCGCCTCCAGCCCCTCCCCTTCTCTTCAACCCCAACCCCCTCTCTTTCCTCAAACCCCTCTCCATCCCAACCCTGACCCTAACCAACGCCAAGAAGAAGACCAAACCCATAGAATCAACCTCTACACTCACCATCGAAGAAGAAGAAGAAGATGATGATGATGACGAGGATGAGTTTCTCGCGTTTGAAGAGATGAGGAGGTGGGAGATGAAGAGGCCAGCTGGGTTTGGGGAGGGGAAAGTGTACGATACAACGGTGGAGGAGAAGCTTCTGGAAGAAATGGAGAGGGAGAGGATTGCTGCTCAGGTCGCTGCCGAGGCGAAGAAGGCCAAGGGGAGTTCGAGCAAGAAGCAAGAACTGGCTCAAAAGGGTAATGAGAGCTCCACTTGTTTTAAGCAATTTTTCTGCAACAAATGCTGCAAGTCTTTGGATTAATTAAAAGCCAAAAACCACTTTTCATGTCTTCAAATTGGTGGGTTCCAACCTGAAATAAATAAATAAAAATAAATGATATGCACAATTTTCTTCATGCAACATTTGTCGCATGTACAACAGCCCCCTTAGTCCCAAATCTGTCATTGGGATTAGTTGTTGCAGGGAATTTCTTATTGGTTAAATTGGAGAAAAAAAAGGCTTTGCGTATTTTGTTTCAAGAAATGCGCTTTCGTTGCAGATGAAGCACCTTTTTTAGATGTAATTGTTGACAATTCATTCACAGTTTATAAGCTGAATTCCATTAGCCACTAATCAAAAAAAAAAAAAAAAAATCATCTTACTGCACGGAATTGCAGCATTTTCTGCAAATGGTACAGTAATTACATTTCTGAAGTAACATCTTGCTTGCTAAGGATTGATAATAAAGATTTGGTTCCTGCATGAGCTATTGTAGCTCTATTTCATGTCAACCGAACAGCCCTTAATACTGAAATCATATAAAAATCCCATTTTGGTTGGATGAGCTATTGCAGCTCTATTTCATGTCAATCGAACAACCCTTAATACTGAAATCATATAAAAATTCCATTTTGGTTGGTTATCTTTATATACTTGTCTTTCGTGTATTTTTCCCTTTCAAAGATTGGATTTCGGTTGAAGCTAACTTAGATTTTTCTGCGCATTTCATTACTAGACGCTATAAATGGGCCTGCAGTGCGTTTGGTGAATCTCCCAAAGAAGAAGAACATAGACAGAGATTTGCGGGCAGCTTTTAAAGGGTTTAAAGGTATTGTTAAGATTAGCCCTGCGGTTGCTGGAAATTGGAAGACAAGAGATCCTGTCTGCAAAGGATTTGCATTTGTTGAATTTGTATCTGAGGAGGCTGCTGTCAGGTAATAAGTTTGTTGTTGTGCTTCACCTCTAGTAAAGTTACTTTGTGAAGATATGTTCCGAGACTTGCAATGCTCTTGTAGATTTTTAAGCAAATACCAGCTTACAGATAGAAATGGATATGCATGTCTGTTCTTTCTATTTGCATTTCTTATCTCTTAGGCTAATGATGATAACAGTTACAGCGGTAACTCCTAGGGATTTAACCGAAACTGTGCTAGCTTTCTCATTATCCAATCAATATGTAGATGTTGTTTGTCTTAAACTGCCTGGAAGTACAGTTAATGAGCGACTGAGCATCGATACAAAAACCTCTGTAGCTTCTACGGTGGCTCAGTCTCCTATCGGACCTATCTGTCTTCCCATGCATCCTGCAATAGTTCTCCATGTTGCTAAGTGGACAAACTATGATAAATATCTTACCTCTTTTTTTATTACATTTATTTCTGCACGTGTTTAACTGGGAACAAATTGAATACTTCATTTTTTTATGTACACATGTCTAGTTCCCTCTTCAAGCACAACATATCGAGATATAGTCCATAAATATAAAATATGAACAGTTTGAAGCTCATAGAATGAAGGTATAGTTAGATAATTAACATGTTGGTTAAACCTTTTCATTAGTGCTTTCTTTCTTTTGTACTTTGTAATCTTATCTTTAAAGAACAGAGAGCTGTGAGTGATAAACTATCTCTTTACATCAACAAATGGTTCAAAAGGTTCTCCTTCTTTGGATAAAAGTTAAAATTTATCTAAAATCTGTGGATATTAATATTTTAAATTTTCTTTCCGAGATATTTTTTACCTATAAATATTTTGAACCAATTCGAGTATCTGGCACATGTCCCTTGTCTTTGTAGATACCATGAATTCCTGCTGGTTGGACTTTTGTCTATTAGAGCTTGTGACCATTTCTTCAACTTGTGCCAGGTTTGCAAACACATATTCGAAGCAACCTATTCTTTTTGGTAAAGTGGAGAAGCAAATATCTTGTGATATCTTAAGCCCTGGGCAACCAGTGACTAGTAGGACCCAGAGTTTAGGCCAGCAAAAGCTTATAAACTCCGTGGATGAGACTTTGCAAGAAGAATGTAACAGAAGGTCCACACTCCAGGAGAGTGTCAAAGAAGCTGCTGCGCTCATGAAGGGTGCAAGTTCTCCACTATCAGATTCTGAAGAGATAGAAGTGGGCATTGAACATTTCAAGACACCTCTTTTAACTGACAACGAGGTTGAAACCCATGTAAATGAATTGAGTTCAGATAGCTTGGCAGTTCCATCACAGAAGCAAGAGAAGCAAAAGGCTCCAAAAAAGAAAGTAGTAAAAAGGAAATCAATGAAGACTGCAAAGTTGAACTTACCCAGCTCCATGGCCAAGTATACATTATCAATAATAAGATTCATCGAGCTCACTTAATCATGTTTATTATAGCATGTCCCAGCCCATTCTAGTTGTAATTATTTTATTTTTGGTTTCAGGTTAAAGATCAAGGAGAGGACTGTTCTAACTGGTGTTTTTACCAAGTATGGTGGAAAAGTTGCTTCAGCTTCAGATTAGTTGCTAAAAGAATATAGGAAAATGAGTTGCCAAAGGTTTTGGAATTAAGTGATATTATTAGAGACCCTTAGTGCAGAATGAGCTTTTATTGCGCTCTTCAACATTCATCTCACTTTTGGTTGTAGGCATGAAATCAGCAAATTCCACAACATTTCTTAATGCAGTTCAAGGGCTAACTAGTGAGTGGAGGTTCTAGACACCAGGATTATCTGTGCAGGGGTGAACAAAATTAGCAAACATGCGTGTCGGATAATTCATTAAGGCTATGTTGAAATATGTTCGAACATTTAGATTATTTGTACTCAAGTTTATTGTGTGGTAGAATGCAATATCTATTTTGCGCAAGCGTTAATTCTTGCAAATTGATTGTTTGTACTCCACATGTTGGTGTTCTAACGGGTGACCTTTTTGGCAACTTCCAATCCATCAACAGTGAGGAATGCAACTATATTTAGGTTTGCTGTTCACACTATCACAACATGTAGATAAATGTAAGCTCTTAGCCTCTCATTCCTAAAATATTAAAGCACTAATTGTACATTTCAACCTCACTATCTTAATATAAGGATGTTGGCATTTTGTTTTGCAGCAATGTATGATTTAGTTGGGGGTACATTCAGAGAAAACGACCAAGCTGGTGAAGCGAGAAGAGCTCGATTTGGAGGCATGAACTCTCAGTTTTGAACCCAAAAGTTTCAGATAAGTCTATATGTTTGAGGTAGGAAAGCTGAAACTACTAAGTAAATGCTTAAAGCTCTATTTTGAGTAATTTGATATTGTTTATCTGATCTTGAACTGTCTTGACCAGTTTATTTCTAGTGAATCACAACAGTAGTTGCATCTAGTCAGACCATTTACTGTGTGCTTATCATTTGTGGTACTTGAAAAACTTCTCTCTTTTAAACTGGTGCACGTTTGCATAGTATATGGTATCCACTTTTCTCTTTAACTTTGATGTGTGGTATAGAGATGAAGAAAATCTTAGAAAGTTTTTTGTCTTCCTAATTCATCTATTATTGTTCACAGTCCACAAGGGTTTCTAGGTTGTTTGTTATTTGTTAACTAGAGGACCTTATACTTTGTGACTAATAAGGTAGGTAGGTCGTTATCCATTGTCGGACCTTCTAGGTCATCCTCAAGGCACAAAGGAATCGAGGAGGTAGGGGAAAAAGGAATAAAAAGACGGCATTTATTTCAATGGAAAAAGTAGGAAGATGACTGCTGCGACATTTTTTTATTAAGCAGTTGTAGTATACAAATACCTAAGTATCATATCAAATCAAAAGGACGTGAGGATTGGTTGAAGCTATATCTTGATCACATATTCGTAATCACTTTTTCGTCAGATAGCTTTCGTATTGGGCAGAATATACAAGATCAACTGTGAAAAGAACTAACTACTATTCAAATTGGCTATAAAAATCAGATTCAACCAAAATGATGAGTACCAAAGCCTCAACCAGGATACAGCCTGAGACGTGAGCTAATTACTTGGCGGCATATAGGGCATCTGGACAAAGACTGCCCACATTCTCCACAACACTGCATCCATAAACACCACCAATCAATGTAAATGATCATGAAATCTGAGAAAGTTGAAAAAAGAATCTCAAAGAAAAAGGAATAAAGAAAAAAATGTGTTATATTTTGTAATGTACCATATGACCACACCCAAAGGCCAAGTCTTTTGCATTGGTCAAGCAGATGGGACAAGCCTACACTCACAAAGTTTGGCAGAAGACATCAAACTCAGAAAATGATTAATATTCATCTAGTGTGTGTGTGATATATATGAATGAGAAATATGGAGAACCTTGGTACCAAGTTGCTTAAAGCAACTTGGTAGTGATGTGGCATAATCTTGCCCCTATATCACATTTCGAAGATAGAGCCTCAACCACCATTCACCAACTCCAATGTAGATGCAGGGACAAGATTAGGCCACATCACTACCAAGTTG
>BQKN01001054.1:141685-155535 GCA_022839385.1 Asparagus kiusianus
TATACATCTATTTTGGAAGATAACGTGTTTTCGGATTATAAACTTAATGGTACTATTTTACATATTTTCTAAAGTCTATTAATCCATTCAAAAGTATCTCAAAACTTGTTTGTAATAATTTTATCTATTTAACGATTTTGTATTTTTGACGGTTTTGTAAAATAATGAGTTTTCATAAATGGGAAGTGCTATTTTAAAAATTCCTCTTCTAACATGTTTATTTTCATATGTATAAATATTTTCCTAAGTTTCACAAATTTTAGAGTTTTTCAGCTATTTTCTTTTGCTTTCATTGACTGCCAAAATTCAGCAGTCAGTCGATCGAACAGTTGACCAATCAACTTGGCAGAAGCTGTTTTTACAATAACTGCTATTTTAGTCGACTAGTCGATCGACTGTTTGAATCGGTCGACCTAACAGTCTTTTCAGTCGACCGACCATGTTTTTTAGCTGACCGACCAGAAATCATTTTTACAGCAACTGTTATCTCAGTCGACCAGTCAACCGACTGTTTGAATCGGTTGACCTAACGGTAACTCGGTCGTCCTACCATGTTTTTTAGTCGACTAAACTATGGCTGCTTTACAGTAACAGCTAGTTTTTGATTTGATTTGGTTGAGAGACTATAAATAGTCCTCAAGAAGTATTTGAACATAACAGAGTTTTGGCCATTTTACTCCATATTTGTTTGAGAAAGATCAAGTATGTTTGTTTATGTAGAAAAAAAGTTTTACAAAGAGAATGATCTCGATTTCGATTTTGACGCGTTCATCTTCAAATCTCTATGTCTCCTTGCTTTGGAGAAGTTTTCTAAATCCTTCCTTTATCTAATCTATATTTTGATTCTTATATATATGCTAGATTTATTTGAGTTTGATTTTGTTTTACTCATTGTTTACACACACACTCACTTGAGCTTTAGTATTTCACATCTAGTTTAATTGGGTTGTGAGAGTGAGATATTAAGAGAGATTTATATTTCGTTCTTATCTATTTAGAGAACAAAATCATTTATTCACGCTTATCGTTTAAACACGTTGTAGTATACAAGGACACTTAGAGGAGTTATTGTGAAAGATCGGGGTTAATACCAAGAGGAGTGGTTTGGTTGTAAATCCTAGGGAGAGGTTGTAATTCCAAACACTTGAGGTAGTTGATACGGGTACTCCAACACTTAGAGAAGTGTGGTTTGTGTGATTGACATTGTGTGCACTGTAAAAGTTATGGGTAAACTTTGAAACTGTTTTGTGTAGTTCTTGAGTAATAGTGGAGATCTCCTCGAGGTGAGGAGCGGAGACGTAGGTTAAGGGTTGACGAACTCTGTGATCATATCTTGTGTTTGTGATTGTCTCTGGTGCATTATTTTACTTTACATCTTGTGCTTTTTATTATATTGTATATTGTCTTATTGCTTATCTTTGCATATCTTTTGTATATTATATTGTAGGATATTGCTTTATAAAGTTTTAATTTGGCATCATAACCAGATTAGATTAGCTTTACCCTATTCACTCCCTTCTAAGGTACTTTCAGAAGCCAATGCTATAAGCATTCTGATTGTAGTCATTCGGGCAACTGGAGAGTATGTGTTAAAGAAATCAATTTCCTTAACTTGTTTGAATCCCTTGGCAACAAATCTAGCCTTAAACTTTTCTACGGTTCCATATGGTTTTATTTTTCTTTTAAAAATCTATTTAGACCCAATTATCTTGCACCCTAGAGAAAGATCAACTAATTCTTATGCCTCATTATAAACAATAGAATGCATTTCACTTTTGACAGCTTCCTTCCATTGTTTAGCCTCTTTCGAGGCCATAGAGGACTTGTAGGAAGTAAGACCCTCCTCGATATTGTAAGTGACAAAGTCACTTCCAAAATCCTTGACGATCCTAGCTCTCTTACTCCTTCTAGGTTATTCTAAATCATCTGATCTTTCAGATTCAAATTTAGAACTATATGCCCCCACATTTGTCATCACTTCCACATGTTTAGGAATGGAAGTTGAGACCGATACTGGATTTTCATTAGAAATATTTTGAGGCATTTCAGTTTTCATAGGGAAAACATCCTCAAAAAAATATTGCATTACAAAATTCAACAATTGTATTAACATCTATGCTTGGGATTTTAAATTTGATCACTAAGAATCTCAAAGCATAGGTGTTTTCTACATAACCCAAAAAGATAGAGTCTATTATCTTAGGACCTAGATTCTTCCTCTTGTGTTTTGGGATTAACACTTTTGATAAACACCCCCACACTTTAAGATATTTCAAGCTTGTCTTTCAACCTCTCCAAAGTTCAAATGGACTACTTTCTTTATGTTTCTGAGGGACTCTATTCAGAATATGGCAAGCCATATTCAAATCTTCTCCCCACATATATTTAGGAAGTCCTGAACTTTCAAGTAGACTATTAATCATATCTTTTAAGATTCTATTTTTTCGTTCAACTACATCAATAGACTGAGGAGAATAAGGAGCAATTTCCTCATGCACTATGCCAAAAGATTGACATAGATGAGTGAACTCATTTGATGTATATTCTCCATCTCTACCAGATCTTAACCTTTTAAGTTTCTTGCTAGTTTGGGTTTCAGCTTCATTCTTGTAAATGATAAATTTTTCTTGAGCCTCATCTTTAGTTTTAAGCAAGTAAACATAATAATATTTGCTATAGTCATCTATAAAGGTGATAAAATATTTCTTCATATCTTTGATCAAAATACCATTAAATTCACAAATGTCAGTATGAACTAAATCAAGCAACTCAGAATTTCTATCAACCGATTGAAAAAGCTTCCTTGTTTGTTTAGTTGTTGCACATACTTGACATTTCTAACTATAAAGTGTGTTTTGGAATCATATTAAGATTCATCATTCTTTTTACAGAATTAAAATTAATATGACCAAGATGTTTGTGCCAAATATCAGATGATTCTATATTATTGCTAATAGGATAATCAGAAACAAAAATTTTATTTATTTCAGAATTAAGAACATGTTCTGCTCTAACCTTATGCATTCCATCAGAATCATAGCCTTTTAAAATAAAAGATTCAGCATGTGACATAACTACTTTATTACATTTAAAAGAAAGCTCATAACCCTCCTTAACTAAATATGAACCACTGATAATATTGCGTCGAACAGCAGGAACATGATGCACCCTGTGTAATGATAGAACTCATCCTGAAGGAAACTTCAAGTCCACTCGTCCATATCCTAACACCTTAGATACAGTTTGGTTCCCCATCTTCACAGTATTTCCATTTGCAGGCTGGTAAGACACAAATAGCAATTTGTCAACACAAATGTGTACGTTTACACCAGTGTCTACCAACCATTCATTTGGTTCATAAATATTTAGTAATTCATGGTTAATAGAAACATACCCTTCTATGGATCCAGTTGGCTCGGTCATAACCATGTTAACCTAAGGCACATTAGTGGACCTTGGATTGGATTTAGTTTTCTTTGTAGGACAAGCTTTAGCCCAATGTCTAGCATGTCCATAATTCCAACATGGTTTGTTTGCTTTTGGCTTCTTTTGGATCTTAGATTTAGCTTTAATTTTGTCATCAGGTTTGTCATTAGGTTTGTTTTTAAGCTTTTTCCCAGAAGTTATCACATTTCCTTTAGGTTGGTGCTCAACAGGCACAACATGTTTATGATTCTAATGCTCTTCCTTAATATCTGTGGTAATCATCAAGTCATCAAGTTTTATCTTTTTCTTATGATGCTTGAGAGACATTCTAAAAGTCTCCCAAGAATTAGAAAATTTCTCGATGATAGCCATAACTTAAATTTTTTTTAGGAAGCTCCATTTTAGCTTCTCGAAGAGCATGAAGAATGAACAGAAGTTCATGTGCTTGTTCTGTTACATATTTATCCTCGACCATTTAAAACTTCAAGAACTTGGACACATAATATTTTTCAAGACCGAGGTCTTCAGTATTATATTTTCTGTCCAGATCATCCCATAATACCTTTGCTGTGGCCGAAGAAGAATAATAGACATCGAACATCACATTGGACAGAGCCAACAAAATGCATCCTCTAGCTATTTGGTATTTCTCCATCCACTGTGCAATTTTATTTGTATTATTAAGATCATTTTTATCAAGTTTTGAGCATTCTGTTAATATCATAGCCAACAACCCTTTAGTCGTCAGCCAGATCTTCATACGTTGTTGCCAACGTTTGAAGAACTGTGCAGTGAACTTTTCAGGCATCCAAGACATGTTCATCTTTGAGGCATATGAACTAACTCCAAAAACAGACGACATAAATTCAATTAATATTAGTTTCTTCAAGATTGTTGGAAAAAACAAGCATAAAAACAGATCCAAAGTAGTCCATAACAAACCATACAAGAATGAAAGAAAAGAGTATAAAGTTAGAACCATCTTATTAAAAATAGTTTAAGTTCGAAATGTTTGCGTCGGAAATTAGTTTGTTTATTAAATTCATTACAACTCATTTATCGAATACAATGAATTCTGAGAAATAAATCTTTTTATAAGACTTCTCGTTACAAACAAACAACTTCCTAGAAACACACATGAGACGTTTATCACATGCTGCATGCGTGGGATCTTTGCCTGTGCCAGTGGTACGTTAGCCCGTGGATAACCGAATTATAGATCCAAGATGAACCATGAAGAAGGCTTAAGGTTCATGTTTCATTTTAGAAACAAAGGAAGAAGTGGATATCTTAGCAAAGTAAGATAAAACTCTCTTCTCAAAATCAAGTCAAAGCTTAGATCTTGAGGAAACACCGAAGGCTCTTGGAAGTGCTTAAAAACAATGAAGACTCTTTCTCTCTTACTCAAAATCACCAAATTGCTTAAATCTCTACCTTTTCTACCTTCCTACTCGTGCATATAGGTGATAGGGGGCTATTTATAATTCATAGGAACCATAACTAAAGGTTGAAGTCAAAAAGAAACTGTCTCGACAAACTCCAATTTCCGAGACAGTCGCCACTGTCTCGGAAACATGGATTATTTCTGGCCCTTTTATAACTGCTCTCACCATGTTTAAATACCATTATTTCTATAGTTATGGGTGATATTTTTGCTTGTAACGGCTCTCCCATATTTATGGATGATCCCTAGTAGTTATGAAGCCACGTGGACCATACAAAACTCGAGAAAACCGTCACTAAGCTCACTCTAATTTCCAAGACAGTCGCCACTGTCTCGAAAACTATGAGTTGTCTCATAGCTTCCGAGACAATGAACACTGTCTCAGAAACTATGAGTTTCTTCATAGCTTCCGATACATGTTTTGTGTTTTGAATTTCCGAGACAGTTCGTGCTGCCTTCAGTATTTTGGCTTTAATTCTTTCATACGACCTCAGAATGAGGTGATTCAAGATGTATTGGAAAACTAGTGAAGAGACCTATAACTTTTGTGTTTTTAGATTCTTTAGAATAGAATCTCATCATGGCCTAAATATCCAAGACACCTTTGGTGTCTCGCACTTCCGAGACAGTTTGTGTTGTCTCGGGTATTTTGGCACTAACTCTCTCGTACGATCTCAAAATGAGGTGATTTAAAATGCATTGGAAATCTGGTGAAGATACCTAAAACTTTCCATAGGCAAAATATATATGGTATGGGTAAGACACACAAGGTGTTTCGCCCCTTGTCGGCGAAACATGGCTCATGGCTGAGTTGTTTCTTCGTTGTTTTGCCGTTTTGCGTGTTACATTGACTCGTACGGTTCATCGACTCGCTTCATATACTTGTTAGCTTCTCTACAGTATTGGATAACCCCATTTGACTTGGATAATAACGTTCATTATTTTTTCTTCGTCTCGAGCTACGTGCGGAGACCTATAGGTAATTTTTGACGCCTACAGATACCTCCTCCAAAGTATTTCAGCCTCATTTTTTATAAAGAAGGCTAGAATACTTTGGATATGATGGTCCTAGTCTTCACTTCTTAAACATCTTTAGCTTTTAGTCTATTCAGTATTTTATCGAATAGCTAAAATTCTTCCGGTGCTGCGTTTATCGTCTGACCGTCGTCAAAATCTTAAACTGAAGTTGGTGTGTTGATTTCTGAATTTAGCTCGTGTTGTTGAATCGATGTTGAATCGATCATCTTCGTCGGGAGTTCATATTTGAATCATAATTAAACTTTCGGGGGGTAATCCTGAGCCTTATTTTGGCGCAAAACATCAATGCGTCGACCGACGTTGACCCTTATTATGGTGCAACTGAGCCTTATTTTGGTGAAAATATGGACGTGTTGATCGGTGTCGATCTTCTTTACAATGCATTGACCAGCGTTAACTCTCATTGCAACACGTTGACCGATGTTGACTCTCATTACAACACATTGACCGACGTTGATTTTCATTGCAACACGTTGACCGGCGTGAATACAGTTTATACTTATACGTTAACTGGAGTCTACACAGTTTAAGTTCTTAAGGCGTTGGAGTGTGGAGAATCAGTTTATACTCGTATACTCCTTAGAGTTTTAGGAATCAGTTTAACCTCATATACCTGTTGGAGATTCAAGGAGATGCAGTTTATACTCGTATAGTGTGGGAAGAGCAAGCTGAGAATACATAGGAGGCTCGCCAAGTTGAGCTCTTTGTGTGAGATTTGATTATAGGACTAGCTGTAGATGCTGATACAACTACTATCTCTGAAGCTAACCCAGACGCTCAAGTTACGAGACCAACTGATGAAGTTGATGCATCAATGACTATTAAGTTGATTGAAGATGAGGCCTGTACAAGCTTTATGAAGAAGCTCTCCGAGTTAGAAGAGTGAATCTGTCATGGTAAGCTGTACATTATAGGATTTTTGGCAAACCCTCAGCCATCAATGGATTTGATGAGCCTTTACGGACTACCGTTTGAGTCAGGCTAGCATGTAGATTGTCTAAGTCCATTCTATATATAATATTATGCTAAAATAATGAATTCTTTAGACTTAGTGCTATGATATTGAATACAAAGACTTTATCGTTTTCACAGGAATGCACCACCCGATAACGCATGTTAGGCGTATGCTTATCTCTAATTAGGGATCGAGATAATGTCCTCCATGCATGTAAGACATGGATTTTGGTTAGATTGTGTCTTCTCCTAGGGCAAAGACGAACCCAGTGCTGGAGAGGAAGAATTTTATATTCTATCTTCAGGTCTTCTCTTGGGGCAAAGACAGACCCGATACTAGAGAGGAAAAATATTATATTCTATCTCTAGGTCTTCTCTTAGGACAAAGACGAACCCGATACTAGAGAGGAAAAATTTTATATTTTATCTCCTGCTGCAAAAGAAATTTAAAGTGAGATCTCCACTTTGAGAATCCTGAAGGTAAAACTAAGAGTAGGATCTCCACTCTAAGAATCAAAAAGATTCGGATAACCCTAAATTTTATAGGATTGGTTACCCAATCTGAAGAGGAATTTCTCATTTATCAAGATGAAATTCAGACTTCGGCCCTAACTGTTTAAAGGTTTGACCAAGCAAGAATTTTGAAATGACCCTAACCGTGAGAAGGTTTAATCACCTGATGCGGGTGGAAGACTCTCGTTTATCAAAAAAATTGGTTTTGGTCCTAACTGTTTAAAGGTTTAACCAATTGGGAGTTTGAGACGATCCTAATTGTTTAAATGTTTGATCGTTCAATTGTAAGTGGACCTCTCGTTTATGGAAGAAATTAAGAGGGGATTTTGGCTTTGGCTCTAACTGTTTAAAGATTTGACCAAATGGGGGGTTTGAGACGACCCTAATTATTTAAAGGTTTGATCGTTCAATTTGTAAGTGGAGCTCTTGTTTATGGAAGGAATCGAGAGGGGATTTTGGCTTTGGTCCTAACTATTTAAAGGTTTGACCAAGTAGGAGTTTGAGATAATCCTAACTGTTTAAAGGTTTGATCGTTTAATTTGAACGTGGACCTCTTATTCATGGAAGGAATCGAGAGGACATTTTGGCTTTGGCCCTAACTGTTTAAAGGTTTGACCAAATAGGAGTAGAGGTACAAATAATAGTGAGAGTGTTGACTTGTACAAATCACTCAGTGGGGATTTTTTGTGTCAAGTGGCTAGGACTTAACACGAAGGGGTTTGATAATTACCATGGATTAGTAGATTGAAATTTTGGATGTCGTGTCAAGACTTCAACAGTGGGAGTGTTAAAGGCTTAGACACAGTGGGAGTTTGAATGGATTTAACCATGAAGAATTTTGGTGGATCCACCATCAATTAACTTGATCAGTGAGGGATTTTGTGATGGAGGGTCGTGAATCATTAAGCACTTCAAAATTACACTCTGAGAGTTTCATGAGGAAAGATTGACCATATACAGTCGTTGAATCTCATCTCAACGAAAGAGTGCCCCGAAAGTCACAGTAGGAGGGTTTTAATCATCTTGGAAATGATTAAATAGCCATAGTGGAAGGTTCTTAATCATGATTAAGAATGAATTATTCCGATGATTGGTTTTCACCTTGAATAATTGGTTTTGGGTTATCCTTAAGAATACCATGTGTGGTATTCTCCAGGAACTTCCCATTAGAATGCATTGAGGTATTCCACCCCCAGCTCTTTGGCGAACCTGAATCCAATTGTATTCGGTCATATTATTGGGTTATCCTTAAGAATATTAAGAGCACTATTCTCCAGTAACTTCCCATTGTTGGAAATAAGAGAAGTAGTTTGACCTCGTATACCCGTCGGAGAAAAGAGAGAAACAGTTTATACTCTTATACTCTTCAGAGTTTTGAAGAAGCAGTTTATACTCATATACTCTTTGGAGTATCGGAAGAAGCAATTTATACTCATATACTTTTCGGAGTGTCGGAAGAAGTAGTTTATACTCATATACTTTTCGGAGTGTCAGAAGAAGCAGTTTATACTCATATACTTTTCGGAGTGTGTCACCATTATTATTTGGCTTGTTTCACCGTTATGATGCCAGTGTCAATCAAAGCTTGGATTCTATTTTTGAGAGTGAAGAAAGCCATGGTAGGATGAAGAACCCTCCTGTAGTACGCACAGTATTTTGGGTCTGAACTCTTGTTAGCCTCCTTCTGATTTTTAATAGGTGGTAACTCAATTTTGCTGTTGTTCAAGAGATACTTGAAGATGGCTAGAACCTCATCGTCCTTGAAGGAGTACCGTTGTGTTTGAGGTGACTGTTGTGTGATTGTTGTCGTGTTTGTGGTTATAATATTTGATCAACGTCAATAGCAATTGCAGGCGCTGTCAGTTGGCCTCTCTCAGCCTTCTTTTCTTCTGAAGAAGCGTTCGGCCTGTTCACCATGTAGTTTTAATTCCTTCCAAGTTTTGGATGGTATGACCCCCAGGACTTCCAGGACATATATAAAGAGATTGTTGTGGTATGCCTGCAAGATGGACTCCTTTGTGACAGGATCCTTACAATTCACTGTCTTGTTACGAAAGCGTTTGATAAAGTTATCAACTGACTCATCGTCCTTCTGCTTCTCATCTAGAAGAGTTCTGATCAGTACTTCGATGTCATCGTCGAAGAAATTGTTAAGAAACAAGATTTCTATGTCGTCCCAGCAGTTGATGCTCCCCAGCTTGAGACGTCGATACCAATTAAAGGTAGCCCCACGAAGGGTGCCTACGAATGACCAGATCATCGGGGGTTCATTCCCGGAGATAACTCCCAGGTGAGACTTGAAATAAATTAGTTGCTGAGTAGGTGAACCTTTCCCGTCAAACGACGTGAAGTTGATTAGATTAAACTTCACTGGGTATGGAATTGAATCTCACTCTCTTGGATATAGACATGGAATGTTAGTCCACTTCACTTCTTGAGTTGACACCAGAGCATTAATTTTGCTTTCGAGCTCTTTCATTTTCTCGTCTTCACCCGTATTTTTCTTTGAGGGATGCTGAGGAGGTTGAGGAGGCTTAACTGGACCACCCCCAGCATTATTGTTGTTGGGCGATGTCACGCCCCGCTTCCTAAAATACCGAGAAATCGGAACGTGAACAAGCCCGTGACGTATTAGATTGAGGAGAATAAATAAATGATCATTTCTTCTCAACTTAATATGCTAAGTGTCAAGCACTATACAATGCAAAGTTACATGTCCCCGATTACAATTAGCAAGAATATAATGAACAACTCAAAACAAAAAGGTCATATCACAAATGAGATAATATCCGAGACACAAGGTTTGGGTTAAACATGCCCTTATTACAAAATAGTCCAACTAAAAATATGAAAATACAAAGTCCAATAGCACAAAAGGAAGTACTGTAAAAATATCTAAATCCCTCAAATACTAAAAAAGAAAGTACTACATAAATAATCTAATATCCGTTAGCAACTACAGAAGAGAAATGACTAAGCTCCAGCTTGCTCTTCTGCTTCATCTAGAATACACTCCGACTACAAGGCATCTCTATACTGAACCTATCCGTCCTCTAAATCTAACGTACACCAGAGAAAACAGGTGTACGTCAGCGTGCATGACACACAGTAAGATCCCACAAGGGAGAATAGAAACGATCGAACGACCAATGTAAGAACATGTAATAATAGTAATAGAAGCATGATATTGAAATTCTAACAATTTAAATGCAATTCACTACTAAAATATAATAATCAGAAGAATCCAAAAATTAATCGGGTAACGAGGTCATGCAGCTAGCGATCTGAATAATCATCCAAGTGACAAGGACATACAACTAGATGAAATTAATACTTAAAAAATTCACAACATGAGACGTAGTACATCGAGTGAAATAATCCAAACAAGAAAACCCTCATGTATATACCATATATCTCAAATTGTAGATAATTAAATATTAACCTTAATCTATGTATGAAAAGAAATACAATTGGTCAGTATCTCACAAAATCCATAATCATCTAAATAACGAGGTCATGTAATTACCCATTCTATAACAAGTCACTGGTCCATATCTCACATAGAGTCAACGTTCATATTATCGAATAACTGACTATTCACATATCCCCTACGTGCTTCCAATACCGCTACACAAACTCGGTCAGAGGACTACATGCAATCCGTTTTTAGCCTGGTCTTAACTCAAGCTAAACTCGGGTGAATATCAAACTCACGGACCAAAGTGACTACACAAACTTCACTTTGACCTAACAAACCAACCCCAGTGCTACGCAAACTCACTGGTGCAAGCATGGAAGATACATCAATAGCCACATCCGATCACATGAACAAAGAATTTCCCATCTTAGCTCTTCTTGTTTTCTAAGTCAACACAACACATGTCTCTAGGTCTGGTAAATGACACGCAATGTCACTAAGGTCATGAACTACTAACAGTTCTCGATCACAACAAGAAATGCAACTGATCATGAGCAATAAATCATGGCATATCAGATAATTAAATCTAAGGATCATAAATCATAAAAATCATCTACGTAATTCAGAAAATAATTTTTTTTCCAAAATAATTCATTTTAAATTATTTCTCATAACATTTAATCTAAAATAATTTATTTTTCAAAATATTTCCTTTAAATTATTTATAATTATTCTAAAAATACTATTTATCATATTATTATTATTTACTATTATTCATCAACAAACCCATGTAGATTATCATAATATACATGCTACAACTAATCACAATACAGTCAAATATATGCATATAATTTATAATGGATCTAAAATTCAGATTTGAACAAGAGGGGTCTTGCCTACGAGGCCGAGGGCCTGTGGCAGAGGCGACGGTGCCGCTGAAAAGGGGGCATGATGGGACTGTTTGGGAATGGTGACGATAGCGGCGGTTTGGAGGGTTGCTGGAGGCAACGACAATGAAGGAGGGCTCGGAGGCGTCGATGGTCGGAGCTCAGGGGAGGAGCGGCTATTGAGCGGCATAGTCATGGCTGAGGTTGGGAGGAGCTCGGGCTGTCGGTGATGGTTTTCGACGGGGAGAGGAGGCTGCTACGAACAAAGAGGCAGCGGACGTCGGGCTGGAGGACGAGGGGAGTTGGAGAGGAGTTGGGCATGATTCTGGAGTAGTCAGAGGGATTGAGGGCTGCTGGAGCTCATGGAGGTGGCAGCCTCAGAACTGGTCGGAGCTGGAGCTTGGGGTGGGTTTGAACGGGGCTCGTCGGTGGCTATAAGGGGTTAATGGGGGCTAGCTACGACGACGACAACTGCAGGAGGGGGCGGTGGTGATGGAAGAGGTGATGGCGAGTATGATGCGGCTGGAGGCTGGTCGTGGTGGTGGAGGGACGACAGCGGAGCACGGGCGGTTATCGAGGCTGTAGGGGCGACGACTATAGGGTGATGGCAACATCGAAATAGGGGAGGTGGCTGGAGTGGCACTGAGGGGACGACGACGGCGAGAGGTGGAGGTGGTGGGGAACTGGTGGTTTAGGAAGAGGGCGGCGGCTATAGGCATTGAGCGGAGGAGAGGGGAGGAGAGGTGTGGGGAGGAGAGAGAGAAAGAGAGAAATAATAGAGGAGAGAGAATGAGGGTGACATGAGAGAGAGGAGTGCGGGAATTGGGGAGAGATTTAGGGAGGGAATAAATGAGAGAGAGAACGTTATTATAGGAGTGAAATAAGGAAGGAAATCAATATGGCGTTAATGGAGAGATTAAGGGAATATTCAGGGGATAATTAGAAGAATAATTAGGAGCATATTTGGGAGAAAAATTAGGATAAAATCAGGAGGATTAAGGAAAAATCAAAATAAATAAATAAATAATTAATTAATTAATAATAATAATAATAATAACAACAAGAGTAAAACTTTAAATAATAATTTAAATTTTTTTTACCATGACAATTAAATTTATAATTAACAAAACTATATAAAAACATATTTTTAAATTATAGGAAATTCTAGAAAATCGAGAAAATATAAACACTCTTTTAAAAATAATAATTTAATATTTTAAAAATACCATAAAATTTATTTAAACTAGTATCAAAAATTTTTGGTCATTACATTCTACCACCCATAAAACAAATCACGTCCTTGAACTTAAAATAATAGTAATGCACAAACAATATAAGTGATGTGAATATATTCATTAGACTATGTTACTTATACATTTTTAATGAAAAACATACAATATAACATTATGTGTGATACTTTAAAATAATATAATAAATAATGTAGAAATTAATACAATCAAACGATACACAAGTTAAATCAAAGAAAACATAGTATAAAAATAATAACACATAAAATAATGATCGGTACAAGGAAAGAGAAGTTATAGGAAGAGAGTGTAGTCGGAAGCGACGAGACAAAAATATAGTGGGAAGCTCCTGAGTCGAAAAGTGATAAGGCAGGGACAAAGGAACAAGAACTTGCCTAGTGTAGAAGAAGAAAAATACATCTAAGCTAGCACTCATAAACAAATCATATCATAACATCACCAGGCAATACTAATAAGGAAAATCATATGCAAGTAAAACTAAGAATGAACAACTCTTACCGGTAATAACCTGGTCGTTCGCCTCAGCTTCCACGGCCGTCATCATGAATATCTGACGCGGTAGTTGCTGTCTCCGCGTCTCCTGAAAAAACTGCTTCTGAGGAAGAAGAGGACTTGCTCAGAGATAAGGTCATGGCTGAGCCGGTGCAACTAGGGCAGGTCAAGGTAGAGCTAGAAGAGCTAGGCATGTCCATCCGGCCAGGGTAAAACCGATATCCCGGGCCGGGGCAAAACCGATGGCCCCGACCCGGGCTCGATGGCCCCGGGCCGGGCTTGACCCTAGGCTCCGAACCGGCCATGGTTTTTTTTTAATTTTTGTAAAATCTTTTAAAAATCTCTTTAAATTTTAAAATATACATAAAAATTACAAAAAATTATAAAAAATAAAAACAAAAACAATCATA